>PPJX02000043.1:0-116717 GCA_003705915.2 Lipomyces lipofer | reverse complement strand
CTACGGGGTCGGAAAACTCTGAACCAGAAAACAACATTATTCAAAAAAAAAAAAAAAAAAAAGCAAGTTCCACATTATAACCCCGCGAAAGTCACTGGTTTGGGCAGGCCATGTGAAGCCACACAACGAAGACTCGTACCCCATAGTTTGGAAGCGCCGTTCCTGGGGGGTCGAGAACAGAAAGTCAGACCTTCAAGTACATTTGACGAAAATTGCGTAGCAAGCGAGGCTGCTATTTGAGAAGATACATATTCTAGAAAAGGATTCATAGTCGAGATATTCAAAGACCACAAGATGCTGACTTGTGTCAGTAAGCCGCAGAAATAGGAACATGGCCTGTCGACAGTTCTTGATATCTGCTATGGTGATAGTGTGCCGCAACTTGAATAGTCAATATTGTGTCAACATGGGTGCGTAGCAATCGGTACTTCCATTTGGCATGCAAGTATAGAGAGCGATTGCAAAACCCATCATGCGAACCTTAAGACACAGCGCACGCGTACCACACTCGCAGCGCTACCATCAAACTTGAATTCCTCCAATAGACATTCGATCGTCGAGAGATTATGTCAGGACTCATTCGCAGGAATTCTAGGAGCAGTATGGGCACATACGGCAAAGATGGTCACGATTGGGCACATGCTACTGCATTTAAACCTGAGCTCATCGTCCAAACTAGAGTGCGCATCATCACCCATTTTTCTTCTCGAATTGCAGGCGCGACACTTGCAGACAATTGGTATTACGTAAGTAAATTTGTCCATCTTGTGATACTAACCTTGTTTCTACTTGAGCCATTTCGCACTTGAAGAGAATGCTATCGAACGTCCTGGCTGGCCTTCAGATTGACTTGCTCCGGCAGACCTATTCAAACAAAGTACGCCAAAAAATGCAGGTAGCATTACATCGATAGTTTCAACTGCTGCTTATGGTGGTCTTCTTGTTGTCGTGGCTGATCCACCGAAAGCTAGGAAAAACGTAGTTTCAACATTTGTAGTGCTACTTCAACCTCAGAATAGCGATAATCACAAAATGATCTCCAGAATGCTGCAAAAATTTAGTCTCGTCGTCTATGAGCTACCATAGAGTCGCAAGTAGAAATCGTATCGAATCGAAGATCTGATTGAACTGATAATTTGGAAGGTTGAAGCATGCAGTGCCAAGCCGACTGCCGGACTGCCGTTTTATGCTGTGCACACAAATGCTTTGATTTAAGCCATAAATAATAGGAGATGACAGTTCTGGACTTCTCAACTTGACCATTACTAATTTACACCTATCAGACCTCAAACGCACTGACGCTCGAGGCTCCCCTGAAACTATTGCCGAATTCGTTCTCCGGCGTCTCCGCACAAATACTACCTGGACCGCCGCTCCAGACTACAGAAGCTTTTGCCCCTGTTCTTGACTGTTCTGGTACTGTAAGTTGTAAATTTACATCGTGGGTCTGCGAATTGACCTGAGACATTGGGAAGAAATATACATTACGGCAACGGCATCTGGCAGTATTGCAGATGCAGATGCAAATCCAACTTCCAATGCAGATGACTGATATACCGCTTGAGCAATCGCAGCAGCGACACCGACAACCTCCACAGCAAGGTTCAGCTCAGCATATGTACACCTCAAAGTTTCGGATTCTGGAGACTCCTGCAGGCAGAAACTGGACGGACTCGGATATAATAAATCTCATCGAGGCGTACAAGCAGTGCAAGCGGGCGGAAGTCGCCTCACGAGAGGGGAATGGCAGAAGCGGAAGCTCAGAACGTCCGGAGACGACGGAGGCTCTATTTGAACGGGTACATGCTGCCTTTGTCCGGAAAGCAGCGAACGCCAACAGGACATCCAAGTCGTTACATGAGAAGTTTGGGTTCCTGACTGTTACTTATCGGTGAGTGTAGTAGTGGCGTTGTCTTGAGAGCTTACATAAGCTGAAGTTGTTGGTATAGACGGATAAAAGAGTTTCAATCTGGAAAGCTCTTTGGTGCACCACCTGGCGTCAGCTGGTGGGATCTGCCTGTCAAGGAGCAGCGGCGATACTTGAACAAGTCGATGGTGAGGTTCTTTGTGGTCAGCATTCCGCCTGTACGCTAACATTGGAGATAGACCCCAATCTCAGAAGTGGTATACGGGGCACTGCAGTCTGTTCTCTACAATTCCGATCTTCAAAAGTCCATGGACGACAGCAATGCGGACTCAGCACCCCCGACGGTTAGCTCAGCCGTGGCGTACACGACGGTGGCCACCGCACGGTCGGGTTCAGCATCACCAAATACAGGACCAGAAACAACAGGGCAGACACACACAATGCTGATCTCGTCCTTCGACCATCAGCAGCAAGCACAGACGCCGACTCAGGCTCAGCAGCAGACGCAGACGCAGCACAACATGTTTATGCAGACGCAGTTCGCGCGCCGCCTGTCAGATTCGTTCCCGTCTGAAAGTACAGCTGTCGCGTTTCAGCGCGCAAGTGGGTTTCTCCAGCAACAACAGCACGAAAATCAAACTGCGCAGTCAGGTCAGCATTCACCACAGCAACAGGATTCCCAACCACCACAATCGCTCCAACAACAGTTCCAACTGGACCTGCAACATCATCAGCAGAAGCAGCGACAGCAACAGTACTATGATAACCAGCTTCACCCTGTGACGACTTCAGTGAATCCGTTCCTGAATAGTTCATCGACGCAGCCACTCAGCATTATCTTTGATGCGCATAACACAAACGAGCAGAGCCATACGCAGCGTGTATCGGCGTCGCTGCAAAGAAGATCGCGGCATGCAAACGAGAATCCTGTGGAGACGGAACAGCAGACTAAGAAGAGGCGGATCGACCAATCCACTGAAGTTGGAGTGGAAGAGGACAATGAAGTAGACGAAGAGCCGGGGGAAGAGGGCAACGATGCTCATGCATCTCAGACTATATCTTCAGATGCTGCCGCATCAGCGAGCATTCTTCGCGAGTTTGTGACGCTGTACAAAATGTCACTGGTAGAGCAGAAACAGCGAGACGAGCGGCTTCTTTCATCCTTGAACGCGATTTCGCAGCTGACCAGATCAATATGTCAAGAATTGCAGCTGCGCGGGCAGGGCAATTGAAGATTAATGATGTGGAATTGCATTTGTGGGCATTGCCGATGTATACTAGCAACATGTACTATACTTGGTTTCATTCTGGCATTAATGAATACTCGTATTGAATAATCAGTACTTGACTATATACAATTTCGTTTAGACAACATCTGTCACTTTCGGCACGGACTCCTTGTCCAAATGTCCCAACCGTCGTGTCTTGCTACTCAGTACTCTCTGTGCGACATCCAGCAGCGCATAGTCCGTGTGCTTGCGCCCCAGAATCGTGACGCCGAATGGCATGCTGTCCTCCCTGAATCCTGCGGGGATAGCCAACCCGGCGAGGTCTGCAAAGTTGACAAAATTCGTGTATGTTCCCTGCCGCGCGTTGAGCGTGAGCGGATCCGCCAGCACATCGGCGATCTTTGGCGACAGCGGCGCGGTCGGCACAACGAACCCATCAAAATCCTCAAGCTTGATCTCAATCTCGCGGACAAGGTCTTTTCGGAGATGCTCCCAGTCAAAGTAGTCGGCGGCAGAGAATCGGTTAGCCTGGAGAATGATGTTGCGCACCGTCTCGTTCATGGCCTCGGGGTCTACCTCGATCAGCTTACGCACGACGGTGTATCGCTCTGCAACCCACGGGCCTTCGTACAGGCACGCGCCCAGTTTGTACATCGGGGTGAAGTCGCATGGCACAAGCTCGATTCCAGCGGCGCTGAACTCCTCGAGAGCCTTCTTCCATTCTGGCTCGCTCTGATTGTCGCCGAACCACTTTGGCGAGTCGGGAATAGCGAGTCGCGGCTTTGAGCCGAACGTCGTCTGCAGGTCCTTCGGCAACGGCCGTGAGTATGAGTCTGTGGGGTCGTACTGCGCAGCGATCGTGAAGACAGTCTTTGCGTCAGGTAGATTGAGTGCAAGAATGGATACACAGTCGAGTTCTTTGCATGCGGGTACGACACCGGTTGCGCTTAATGCGCCGCGGGTGGGTTTGAGGCCGATCAGGTTGTTGTGCATCGCCGGCACGCGACCAGAGCCAGCGGTGTCGGTGCCGAGCGAGAAGGGAACGAGACCTCGCGACACGACATTGGCGGAGCCGGAGGACGAGCCACCCGAGCAGTGGTCTTTTGAGAACGCACTCGAGACGGGACCGTAGGGCGAACGCGCGCCGACGAGGCCAGTCGCAAACTGGTCTAGATTTGTCTTGCAAACCGGAATCGCACCCGCGGCCCTCAATGTCTTGATTATGACAGCGTCGGTGTTGGGATCATACTTGAATGCCGGGCAAGCGACGGTGGTTGGCAGGCCGGCGACGTCAATGTTGTCCTTAGGCGCGAACGGAACGCCGTACAGGGGCAACTCCTGGATCTGTTAGCTGTCGCGAACAGAGCTCAACGTTTAGCAAACAAGTACCTTAGCACCTGGAATTTTCTGTAGCTCCTGCCACTGCTTCTTTAGAAAATCTTCCGATGCAATTGTAATAAACGCGGTGTCGTCCTTGCTGAACGTAGAAACCTGCGCGACGATGCGCGCAAGGCCTTCTTCCGACGAACTAGCTCGCTGAACAGCCACCCACTCTGGAATTGTCCATCCAATTGACTCAACCATTCCTATGGTACGTATAAATAAGCTGTCTCGGGAGGAGATTCGAGCCAATAGTTGCGTCGGAAGGAGATACAGAGTTTAAGAAGAAACATGACCCCCGAGCCACCACTAGTGACGCCCGAAATCCGTTCGGCGACAGGTGCTTCAGGTACGCATTCGGTTCCTGTTTCCCGTTTAGCGGCCCCCCGGCGGCCAGCCCAAGCCCAGAAGCCTTTCGGTCGTGTTTGCCTATAGTATACTCATCGTTACGGTGTTATTTGTCACTTCGCGTATGCGTCAGCATACACAGAAGGCCGCACAGACCCCAGGGAGTTCGGACTCAATCGTACGATAAACTATAAACTATGCAAAGCGTTTATCTATATCAAAGGGGCAAATAGAGATGTGTCTAATGCAGCAATTGATCTGACGATGACGGAAGAGCGTGTCCATTTTATGCACACCAAGAAGCACTTATGGCTACATAAATACTTAGCAGCTCCCATGCCGAAAGAAATAAGTATAATGACTGGATAGGTTCCATTGTCGAGTTACAGTGCTGCGACCGAACGTCGGGCACATATTGGTGCCTGCTACATCGGATCCGAAGAACCCATGCATCAGCAATGCATGAATGGGATTCACCTTGGTTGTCATATACCACTGAAGTCTCATATTTCCAACTGAGCTCTTGGTCATGTTTAAGAAACTTGCATACTTTGAGACTGATGATGACTTCTAATGGTTGCAAATGGACTTCTATATACTTGGTTTTTCTTCCAAGCATGTGTTGACGATCTGGTGCGGGATTCTTGGAAATGCAAAGCGAAGTTGTCAATGAGCAAAGACATTACGCGCCACCGTCATCTGGTGATCTTACAGACGCTGCTAACTGACAAGCGTTGCGCCAAATCCAAAGATACCCTTTGTATGGTGGATCGTAATTTGCTGTCAACGTTCAAGAAGGTATATATCTCGATTGCCTCCCCAATGACGATGACGATGTTGAGTGGCGTAGTTGCGTCCTTGTGATCCAGCAAAGTTCAAGCTGGTGTCGCCGATGTGCCATTTCATGTTCCCTCGTCTATCTATCTGCCTAGCCGTAGTTCATGAGTCCTTAGCTTCGAGTCTAGAGTCTAGACGATTCACCCACATCCAAACCGTCCGAGTTTACTTCAACTCTGTTGAAATATCAATTAACACGCTTGCCCCAGCTCAGCTGGCCCTCATGTATCGTATTCTGAAGGATGTGCCTTCATATGGCAAACGAAGTGTCCTGCGCGACTGTATTTCGTGTGAGACCAACACTCACCTCTGTGGTTGGCGTAAAGCGCCATGAATTTTTTTTAGACAAAGATAGTTTGCTTTGGCTGTATTATTATAACCAGGGATTAGCGTGCTTTACATAATATTGCTCCTCTCTTAAATGCTAGGCTCTCTCCGGCGGCCAATTGGCTAGCCATGCTACCTTTTTGCTCGATTTAGATTTGATAAAAAGACTGCTTACAGAGAGGTTTTATTTCGCTTGAATCTGGGGATGGCTCTACCACATCTATTGGCTATTATTTGCGTTATTGGAGTAGAATTGATCAAGATTTTCTTCTGTGTGAGACCAGAGACCAATGCGTGAGCTGTAAATTAAAATGTGGATTCCAGCGTGGAAGGCGCCGTTAGATCAAATTACAAATTTATCGTGTAAGAGCATTCAAATCATGAAATCCTTTCGAACAATGGAATTATTTTGTCGTCACGAATCTTTCGTTTGGCCTGGGTTTGTGTTGGCGCGCGTCACAGCATAACTCCCAGCAGAATTTCGGGAGCCAAAAAAACCCTTGAATACACACCGAGAAGTTTCGAGATACGCCAATTCCGCATTGCACTTGCACTACGACAGTCGTTGATAATTATAGATTCACCATCTTCTAGCCTGGGAGAGTACCTATTTGCATCTGCTTTCTCCCTGAATTTGCAGCTTGACGTGGCGTATCACGATCTTTTTAACCTCGGTTGGCTAAAAATTCGGATTAGCTGTTCAGCGTGGCAATGGAAGATCAAGTCGAGCAGGCGGTGGACATTGCTCTAAGCAGTAATGCCGATAATAATCTTAAGCAGCAGGTGCATTGTATAGTTATTTCATTTGTTGAACTTTGCTAATGAGTTTCTCTACAGGCTATAGCATTTTGCAACCAGATCAAAGAATCAGATGACGGCTGGCAAATATGTCTTTCCCTTTTTGTAAATAATGGGAAACGGTACGTTCAACTTTCAGTTTTACTTTTATCATGGGCTGACTGACTAATTTGCTACTTCCAGATCCCCAGCAGTTCGATTCTTTGCCCTCCAAGTAGTCGATGATGCTCTCTCGAAAAGGTTTTACGCCCAGTGCATATGTGTAACTCCATGCTGACAATCCATTAATAGGCTCATTCAGTCAGGGAAGCAGCTGGACGATGCTTACCTTTTATATGTCAAAGAAGCATTGTTTTCCTATCTTCAGCGAGAGTATTCGTCCCAAGCAGTGGGAGATATAGACGTCCCATGTGAGTTCGCTTGTGGTCTATGCACTTTACTGATTCGAGACTAACTCGCATCAGACATTCAAAACAAGCTCTCACAAACAGTGACTTCATTCTTTCTGTTATCTTATCCGAATATCTGGCCAAGCTTTTTCGACGATATACTTGCATTTACATCTTCTTCGGGTTCGCGGTTCGGAAACGCACGGGGCGTCGATATGTTCCTCCGTATACTCTTGGCGCAGCATGAAGAAATTGCTGATAATCTTATATTACGGTCAAATGAAGCGTCGAAGCGGAACACGACTATCAAGGATGCCATCAGGGTCAGGGATATGGCGAAGCTTGCGAGTGTGTGGATGGAAATTTTGGTTATATGGACGCCTAGAGACGAGGGGGCTAGCGTAGTAGAGAATTGCTTGAAGGTCATCGGATCTTGGGTTTGTATGATCCCTGGTCATATTTCAATTCATGATGATCTTAATTTGCTGACATCAGTTTGAAGCGTGGATTGATATATCGTTGATTGTGACTCCACAGTACATGTCGATTATTTTTGCCATTCTAGGAAACGAGCGGTTACGAGGTGCTGCTTGTGACGCTCTGTCAGAAATTATCGGCAAAAAGATGAAGTCCCCGGACAAGTTGGAGCTGATATCTCTGTTAAATATTCCCCATACAATCGGCCAGCTGCAGCTTGGAGGAGACGCCGAATTTGCCGAGAAGGTCGCAAAGCTGATCAATGTTGTCAGCACTGATCTGATAAAGATAATGGATGAGGTTGGTCACAATGCAGTAATATAATAATTTTACTAACGATTTACAGGACGTACTGCCGTCTTCTATAACAGAAAAGGCCGAGAATCTGTTACAACAATTGTTCCCATATGCCATTGAATTCCTCGCTAATGAGTATGACGATACGTCGGCGGAAGTTTTCCCAGCAATCACAGAATACCTCTCATTCATGCGCAAGGAGAAGAAGCGCAACAAGCAATTAACGCCTGGCCGGCTCTCCACCCTATCGTCTATTCTGAAAACAATCATTATCAAACTCAAATACGATGAGACGATGGACTGGCATAACGGTTCTGACGAGTCGGAGAATGAATTTCTGGAAATTCGTGGACGTCTACGATTGTTCCAAGATTCTATCGCCGCCATCAATGAAGACTTGTTCATGGAACGCATCTCAAACGTCGTTCTGGACAGCCTGAACGGATCTAAGCGTAACTGGCGGGAAGTTGAACTTGGATTGTTTGAATTGGGTGCATACGGTGACGGTCTGAGGAATGCAGCCGCGCTGCCAACAAAGGGCCAGGGCTCAGTTAGAGCTGTCGAAATTCTCAATGACATGTTGCTGAAGATGACGAGCTCGAACGTGCTTTCACTAGGACACCCGTCTATCCATCTGCACTATATGGAACTGGTTGTAAAGAACTCTAAATTCTTTGAAGCTCACCCATACCTGATCCCTCAGACTTTGGAGATTTTTGTGTCAAACATCGGAATTCACAGTTCTTTCGCGCAGGTTCAAGTCCGTGCATGGTTCTTATTCTACCGATTCATCAAGTTGGTAAAAGGGTTCGTTGGAGATATTGCCGAAACCGCTCTGAACGCCGTTGGTGATCTTCTGGTCATCAAGGCCGAAGCGCCCCATGAGAACGATGCGGATTCAGATATCTCTGCGGATGGAACTGATGATTCGGGGACTTTTGACAGCAGACTCTATTTGTTCGAGGTGTCTGGAATACTTGTGTCGGTAGAGTCTGTGTCTGATGAAAAGCAGTTGCATCTGGTGAAGGTAGTATCATTGCCATTGTAAGATTCGTTGCTGCTTGTTAAAATACTAATCTACTAATAGAGCGTCTTATCGGCCATCTTCCAGGATATGGAAAGAAGTTTACCGCTTGCACCGGAAGACATGCAGCAGGCTATGCAGGTCCATCATGACATCATGGCTATAGGAACTTTCGCTAGGGGAGTCATCGACGGCGGGAAGCCAATCACAGAAGGAGTCAGAGGCCAGTTCCTGTTAGCCAGTCAGGCCATTCTTGTATCACTGGAGACCCTCTCGGGATTGGATCTTATTCGTGAAGCTGTGAGTTCACACATTTGGACATTTGCCTGTACGATTTTTTGATTCTGACTGTTATTCTTTATATAGAGCAGATTTGCATTTGCTAGAATGGTTCCCATTCTGGGCCAGAAAATTCTTCCTGAGATTCCTGTCCTTTTGTCACGACTGCTATCCGAAAGTACAACTCCCGAACTTATCGATTTTATGAGTTTCTTGGGCCAGCTCCTGCATCTCTTCAAGGTGAGTTACATTCGTATCTAAGCCTGGGTGGGATGATGCTCATATTTATTAGGGACAACCTGGCATCGCAGAAATGCTAGATAGCCTCCTTTCTCCTCTCCTAAACCGCATCTTTCATTCACTGAGCATCTCTGCAGAGGGCTCCACAGACGAGGAAATCCAACAAAACGACATGAAGAGAGCCTATTTGAACTTTATGATGGGCCTTCTGAACAACGGCATGGATGCCGTCTTGACGAGTGAATGTATGCATATGCATTTATCATTTAGACTTCTGCGATATGGACTAACGTACTTCACTAGTGAACCACCAAATGTTCGATTCAATTTTCCGAAGCGTAGCGCACTACTCATCCACCAGCTCCGACGCCTCTATCAAAAAGATGGGAGGCTCCATTTATACAAGATTGGAGGATATCCGAGGAAAAGCTATTTAAAATAAACCATGTATGGTATGTATGTATCACGATGAATTGGACTACCAAAAATCGTTGCGCTTGCATTTGATGATGTTGTTACATTAATAATTGCTTGTTTATTGGTGGCTATCTCATTTTTTGTTAAATGTCGCATTGTATTTACTGTATGTCCCTGTACGGCATGTATCTATGTATGCATGTATGCATGTATGCCTGTATGTACAATGCTGTACATATCACGTATGCAAAACAAGCTCTTTTTGTATACTAGCACTTTAAAATGGAGTTTGGACTTCGGAGTATACCAGATTCAGCTTTCGAACAGGAGGCGAGTTGTAGTATGGAAGGGAACATGATATATCAGCATGACACGATACTCGTGAGGAAATTTAACTAGAACAAAAAAACCAAATCCTCTAAACAGCTACAAAGATAAAAGAATAGGACTCGAGACCTATCATTTGACAATCACAGAGAATCTAAAAGTCTCGGATGATGATCTTCCGACACAGTACATTCTCAGTAAATCCGGCAAACACGGCAACACGTCGCAGAAATTGTCACGGCGATCTTTCAAAATTATTAGGGTCTCCGCTCTTGCATAATATGTGATATGAGTGGATTATATTTCAATGTCGATATCTGGCTAAGAATTTGCTGGGACCTCCAGACAGAAATGATGAGAGGGAAGCTGTGACCAAGACACATTCGCCGAGACACATTCGCCGCACCTGCAATCCCATCGCAGAGCAATTCGTGAATGCCCCAACCTGATAACCCATCACGCCAACAACCGACCTTTGATAACGTTCAACACTAATATTAAAAGTGTCGAGCGGATCCACTGAATAATTCGGAAGCAGACTCACCTATGAGTAGCATTGACTAGAAGTGAGAACATTGAAAATCAACTGCGGGTAGCAGGTCTAGATATATTTGAACCGGGGTCGTCTTATTTGGGCTGCGAGGACTGACGAGGTCCCCCCACATTTTTGTAAGGGGCCCCCACAGCAAAGCCCGATATAAAACTTTGATGACGGTTGATTGGGCGCACTGGAAGAGGGGCGCACCCCGCATGACGCTCACTCACAACCGGCGAATTCCTTAAATCCACCAAGGGAACTGAAGGACCCCACGCCTTCCCCGGCTTTTTCCTACTTCAGAGCGTTTATTGCTTGTTTTTGAGTGCATTCTGCGGGTCGTCGTTTGATTTCTTTCTTCTTTAGTTTGGATCGTTTAGTTCGCATTTTCAGCCCATCGCCTCCATCCGAACTTGGCAGAAATAGTCGCTTCTCTACTTCACTTCTCTCGGTTCCCTTGTAACAGCATACAGCACACACACCATGTCTCACTACTACACTGTCTTCGTCGTCTGCGGCCCCGCCGGCTGCGGCAAAACGACAGTCGCAACCGATCTCTCCACCACCTTCTCCGCACCGTACGTTGAAGGCGACGACCTCCACACTCCCGAGAATGTCTCCAAGATGGGGCGTGGCATTCCTCTGACTGATGACGACCGTGGGCCCTGGCTGAAGAAGATCGTCCCTGAGGCATTCAAGGCCATCAAAGCTCAGACGAATTCCGCGGGCGAACACCATTACGCGTTTGTGACTTGCTCGGCGCTTAAGAAGCGATATCGAGATGTGATTAGGGAGTCTTCGCGGGAGCTGAGAAACCGTTTTGGCGAGTCAATTGGTGTGCGGTTTATTTATATAAAGACAGATCCGGAGGTGTTGTTGGACCGAGTGAGGTCGAGGAAGAACCATTACATGAAGGTGAGACCCGTCTTTATGTCTGGTTGATTGGTTAGAGTACGAATAAATATTAACGTGTAGATAGGAGGATATGGTGGCAAGTCAGATTCAGATCCTGGAGGAGCCGACATTGTCGGAGATGGACATGGCGACGGTGGATGTTACGAATAAGACGCTGGAGGAGGTTAACGTGCTTGCGCACGCAGCTCTCAAGTCACTTGTCGAGGCGTAGGTGGACAGCTGTGAGTTGTGTGCAGAGATGGGTTCTTTTGATAATTTTGGAGAATGGAAATGATGAAGGGCAATCCCAACTGTGTGGAGTACTATCATGTGGATATTCTTCAAGTGGCGTATGTGGGCCGTGACCATTGATTGTACTTAGACGATAGACAGATTGGAGCTATTGAATACTCGTCTGAATTGAAACTTTGCAGGAACCTGCAAGTGTCAAGAGAATCGCGAGTTGGAGTCGTCTCCTACGTTCTCCCCGTTACTCACAAATCAACCTGAGAAATATCACGGAATCTGGACATGCTAATTCTATCGCACAGCTTTGAAAACATAAAAGTTTGCTACGCTTACGTATCGGAAATGAATACGACCGTTAGATCGATGACGCGTAAATATGCCGGGTTTGAGGTGGTTCGAAAATGCTCGGGAATTGTGTTTCGTGTGCTACGTGCACGTGCACTGTGGGATGACACGAATACCTCTCGCACGTTATCTGTTGACCACCCGCGAATTCGCAAGACTGCTTTGTCCGCCAGCGCACTTTCCCAAAAACCGTCCTCGACCTCCGTTAACAACAATTCTGTTTAACACCAAGAAGCAATCGCGAAGTAGGGTCCGATATTAGGTTATAATATAGCATTCTAAGTTTTGCAGTCAGTTGTGCACGTCGACCATTAACTGCCAACCACACGAGAATAACATTGCCAATTCCTAGTCTTCTTCTCCGCTATGGCTCTCTTCTTCAAATCTCCACTCGATATCGAAATACGACTTGACGGCGAAGATCAACGCAAGCACGTAGACGTACGTCTTGACAAGCGTCGCAAGGAGAAAGTTCCGCTTTTTCTCGACGGTGAGACGATCAAGGGCACGGTTACGGTGCGACCGAAAGATGGAAGACGTCTGGAACACATTGGAATTAAGGTGCAATTTATTGGGACCATTGGTATGTAGAAATATGGTATGAGTAAGTGTGCGCTGAAGCGTGCTGACAATGATGTGGATAGAAATGTTTTCAGACAGGGGGAATACCTACGACTTCCTGACCCTCGGCCAAGAGCTCGCCGCCCCAACTGAGCTGCAACACCCGGAGACCTACGACTTTGAATTTCGCAATGTCGAGAAACAGTTTGAAAGTTACAATGGCATCAACGTCCGCCTGCGCTACTTTGTCCGCGTCACCGTCGGCCGCCGCATGGCTGACGTCATCCGCGAGAAGGATATCTGGGTCTACTCGTACAACATTCCTCCAGACACTGTCAGCTCAATCAAGATGGACGTTGGGATTGAGGACTGCTTGCACATTGAGTTTGAATATTCAAAATCTCGGTATCATTTGAAGGATGTGATTGTCGGACGTATATATTTCCTGCTTGTGCGCCTGAAAATCAAACACATGGAACTCTCCATTATCAGACGGGAAACGACGGGCACCCCGCCAAATCAGTACAATGAAAGTGAAACGCTCGTGCGATTCGAAATTATGGACGGTGCGCCCGTACGTGGAGAAACGATCCCGATTAGATTGTTTTTGGGAGGATTTGACTTGACTCCAACGTATCGGGACGTGAACAAGAAGTTTTCGACGAGAACGTTCTTGTCGCTGGTTCTAATTGATGAGGATTCTCGTCGATATTTCAAGCAGAGTGAGATTGTGTTGTATAGGCAGCCTTAAGTGTGATACCTGGTGCGACGGTTTCGTTTGGTTCTGGTAGATTTTTTTTTGATTTGTAGTGGCTTTCAGGTTTAATGTTTTGACCTTCTGCATCGTACGTATATAATAGTTAATGCATGTCTTTCGTTCTATGCACAAATTTACCGTCGGCGTGAATCGGAAAGTCGATAACGTCTTAGTCGCGCCTTATGCTACTTCTGCAAGTATCATATCCCGGCATGTATAGTCGCATTTTGCAGACGCTTCCTTCCTATTTATAACACCACTCTATCCCCTATAAACAACCTCAACTGCCACAATGTCGCTAGAAACTTCGTTGCTTCCTCCATCTCAAATACCGCAATCTCACTCGGCATCTCTCCCGCTTCCACCCCACCCGCCACTGCAACCAACGTCTCCCTTACCTTCGCCGCAGTCTCAAATCCACACAACTGATTCATGTAATACTTTGTCACTGGCGCTCCGTCCACTTTTCGCGTTGCAAACCCCGAGTCCCGTAATCGCCCATTTTCCATCTTCATTCCCCAGCTCAACACCGAACTTACATGCACTTTGTCTAGAGCCTTCTCCGCATCCAGCTCCACATTCGCACCCACCACTCTTGCCAGGGCGTCCAGAACACGTGTTCGCAGTCGGCGCTCTATGAGGCCAGGCAAATCGTAATTCCACTCCACGCGACCCCTGAGCTTGGGAAACCGTTCCTTCAATGCAATTCTTAAGCCCTGCCACCTCCCCATTCGCGCATACGCGACGTGTTCCCGTTTCCGCACAATGTATGTCGTGCCACCGCGAACCTGCGCAAGCGTGGTTTTCTCGATGGGGAGAATCAGGTATGTCGACGGCCCTCGCACCTCCGACAATGGTACTGTTGAGTCTGAAGCGTCCTGCATAGCTGCAGGGGGGTCCGTAGACGACAGTTCGGGGGCTTCACTACGCTTCTGATGCCGTCCTTTCCGGGAGAGTGATGTCTCATTAGCTTTCGAGGCGTCTACGGTGAGGGACTTGACGATCGCGTCGAAGGCGGGTGGTACCTCGAACAGCGAAAGGCGCTCCAGTAACGGCGAGGGCAATCGCAATTTCCAGGCGCGGCAGAGACGAACGGGACCAGTGATGGCGTCGACTATGGCTTGTAATTTAGCATCCATTCCTACCGTAAAGCTATTGGTTTGGAGAGATCAGGCTGCCTTACCATACGGGTTCGCTTGGAATCGCTGTGAGAAAGGCGTTAGATCGGAGATTTTGAAATGACGCTTTTTTGGGATCGCACGCTTGGCAGACCATTTATCGTAGTGAGTAAAGAGCGCGGGGCGCTCCAGTTCCGCCTCTAGTTCGTCAATTGCGGGTACAGACGGGGATTTTGACGAGGATTCTGCTGATGGTGACGGCGATGACGATGTATTAGAAGAGGTGTTCCTCGAACAAATTGGCGAATATTTTCTTCTGATCAATGGACGCCATCGAGTGAGAAAACGCTGGCATCTCTTTATGCTCATCTGCTCGGTAGAGCTATGCTATGACTTGTATAGTATTTTGTTAGTTTTTAGGAGGGTTGAAGAAATGTGAATCGCGGTGGGGAGAGGGCATCGAAATCTAAAAGCTGTTGGGACAAAAGGGGAACTGCTGTCAAGCCCTTCACGATCGCGACTCCTGAAAAAGTTCGATTTGATCCCTCAATATCGTTTATCTGCTGTTCTACTCTCACACTCGGCTATGTACCACTCCCGTCCTGGGCTCGGCTTTATTAGGTGTGTTCTTCCACATCTTCGCAAACTCTGCCGAAGACTACACACTCCTACCTCGACGCCCCCACCACACTTCCACACTCTCTACAAATCGCTAATGGCGAGACACCCCTCGCCCCTCGCAATCATCACAGCCTCCCATATTGGCACCGCCCGCGCCGCAACCGTCTCCTCTCTTACATCACTTTCTGTTTCGGAATCAGCCGAAGGCGGCGCGCCGCTGGTGTCGTTTAACCTGAAGTTACCGTCGAGCACCTCCGAGACCATCCATGCCTCTGGGCGATTCTCAGTAAATCTCCTAGCTGGCGTCCCCGGCGCGGACGCTGTGGCAAGAGAATTTGCAGGAGGACGACAGCGAATGGCAGTCACTCATGCCGGAGAGGAGGATATCGAGTTACCAATTGATTGGTTCCCACTGTCGCCGGCGCCCTATCTCACGCCGATGTTGAATTACACGAGTGTAGCGCACGGTGATCATGGGGCACGTGGCGAGGCAACTAGCGATGAGCCCGTGGCGTTTGTAAGGATGGATTGTCGTGTTGAGCGACAATTTGAAGTACGGGATCATGAGATTTGGGTTGGTGAGGTTGAGAGGATTGATCTTGGTGGCATGCAGGCAGGAAGTGGCAGTCCAGGATTAGTGTATTTCAACAGGGCGTTTAGACGGCTGGGAATGGAGGATGAGGAGGGGCAGAGCATGGCAGTGAAGGTGGAAAAGCATCATTTGAAGCATTTGCAAGGGAACGGACGTGGGAACATTGTACGATAGCACACTTGGCGAATCGGTATCATAGCTTGTATGCATATACAGTACATAGATATCTTGCATATCATGAGATCTTGGCTCGAGATAGACGAAAACAAGAAGAGTTACATTTATACATACTTTACAAACAATTGTACTGTACAAGGAAAGATTGAACCACAAATCTTTGACATCTACACCATTCAAGAAGGACTCTCTGGGGACCCAACCGCAGATGCCGCCGAAACACTCTCATTCACCAGCGAAACCGACTGCCACGTGCCATTCGTCCGCTCCCTGATATCATCAATTCCCTTCTCCATCTTATTAATCGCGTTCGAGAACTCCTCCTCAATCGCGTGTCTCCGATCTGCTAGCTTCTCCCTCTCCTTCCTCCGCCTGGCAAATTCCTGCTCCCATACGTTCCGTCGTTCCTGATCTGCCCGCTGAAACTCTCCCATCAGCTTACGGTGCCGCGAAGACAACTTATCACGCTTCGCCTGCACTGCCGCCTCTTCGGCATTCATCCCCCGTTCTTTCCTCTCCATCCCGCTCATTCGGACTCGGAACTCTGATTCCCAACCCTCCAACATCCCCATCTTCGCTTCCCACTCACGTCTCCGTCCGCCAACGTCTTTCCGCACAACTTCCTCCTCCTTACCCAATTCCTCCAATCGTACACCCAAACCCTCAATCTCCTCCTCCGTCCTGCGGACCACCTCCCGCAACGCCAGGACACGGCGCCAGGCACGTTCATCGCCCTTGTCGCCGACACCAAGTCTTGCCTTCAACGCGTCGATTTCGGAGCGCAGCGCGGAAAGGTGCTTGGAGTGATCTCTTCGCGCGCGCTTCAGTTTCTGTTTCTCATCCGTAAGCATTGCGTTCGTCGTGCAGAGTGTGTCTAGGAGTGTCGTCACGGGGGAAAGTGGGCGGGACGGCTGTTGTTGAGAAATTGACGTGGCTGTAGCACATATTAGTAGTTACTTTCGACTATATATGACTGAGATGAAGGAGGACATACCCTCTTTCGGAGACGTGCAAATATTCGTCTTACAGATCGGAACTTGCTTTCCGTTCTTAAAAGTCTTGCTTATTTCGACTTCATACTCCGTAATGGGCGTTAACCCTGACACGACCAGAAGCGTCTCTGCGTGTTCTTCGATCATGCCGGGAATAACGAGAGCAGTGCTGCCGATTGTGCTGGGATATTCAGCGGTGTCGTCGTGGACACTGGCTTCGAGTCGTTGAACCGTTGGTGAGGGATCATGGTCCGCATGCGGCGGTGTACCGACAATGGCGGGATGATGGACTTTCGGAACGATGGTCTGCACTGAAACTTCCGGCCACAGAATACCGTTCACTCGCACTGATACTCCGGTATAAAGCGATGCCTGAACTGCATGCGATGGAGTAGAAATCGCAGTGATAGGATCTCCATGGGAAAAAATCGACGGAACAAATGACGTTGAGAGCGGAAGGATGGAAGACGTATGGTGACTATTCCCATCCTGATTCGCAGCATGCGATTCAGTCGGCGAAAATGACGAGGGAGACCTGGTAGAGACAGCGGATGACGTAGCAGTCGCGGCATCAGAACCAGGCATGATCTGAAATGCAACTTCATTTTCTAGGATATACCGAACGCAAGAATATAGAGCCGGTTCGGTAGCAGACGGGCGGTATCCCAATCCATTCCCCGATTCTTCCGAAATTAACGACGACAAAAGCGACTGTGACTGTACCGATGCGTGACCATCGACTTGCTGTCCCTTCTCCGGATCTCCGATTGCTAACGACGATGAAGAATACCCCTTATTGATCAACTGACTTGACTCCCTCGAGGCCAAAACCAACGTATTTGCCAATGCAGACCATAATGACTGCCTCTGCTGTCTGCCGGCATTTCCAATTTTCTTCTTCTTTTTCGTACTAGAAATCTGCCCGTCCGGATACTGCGTCGATGTCGCCACGGTCTGATAAGCAACCGCTTCGCAGTCTATCCCGTAACTGTCGCCCAATATACCTGGTGATGACGACGCCGCAGGCATCGAACTAAGCTTAGTCTCGTGCTCAAGGAACATCCGTCTTACAGAATGCATGATGCTCTGTCCGACAATATGTACCGCGAGCGCCTGGCTGAACCAGCCGACGGAGCCGTAGATGAGATCCCAGGCGCGTGGGATAGGCGAATTACCGGTCGCAAGGTAGTATTGCGGTAATGCTGGTGGCGTGGGGTTGTGCACTGCCGATGGAACTGGTGATCCAACAACTGAAGAGGTGACTGCGATGTCGGGAGCGGAGAAGGGGAGCGTGCCACGTCGAATGAGGAACAGTGAATGGCGCACCACCCGAGTGAGCTGTAAGATCGATGTGCAGTATATCGCCGTTTTGGAGCCTCCACCGCCCAGTGTAGATGCAATGAAGGCTGAACCGAGATCCACCATGATGGAGCGTATACGTGGAAAGAGGAAGATAGAGACGACCGCGACCGTGATGTCGGCGAAGAAAATAGTCAACATACTTGGCGAAGAGGGTGTCGCATGCGTAAGCGATGAAATCAACGATGAGGACGAAACCGACGAGGCCGGCGGGACGAACGTTAGGAAAGCGAACAGAAGGTGCACGAATGGCACGATCAGATTCGGGAACTGGCTGATGAGAACAAAGATCGTAAGTGAGTCAATCAGCGGGTGTGGCGGCAGAATCGTCGTCTGTCCGAGGATCATTCTGGGGGCTGTCGACGACGACGAGGAGGAGGAGGGGGAGGAGGAGTGCTGGCCGTGCGAAGAGACCCCGTGATGCGCGTCGTGGTAGAATGACGGCGTCTTGCGGATTGTGCGGCCTGAATCTGATGAACCCGCGTCGTGATGCAGCGGCGAGGCTGTAATCGCAAGTGTCGATGAAGGATCTAAGAGTTCGAAGTTGCCTTTAGTGGGCGTTCCTGGAGTGCCAATGCCGAAGGTAGGAACAGAGGTAATGGGACTGCCACTTGTGCTACTGCTCCCAGGTTGATTCAGTTGCGACCGACGATGGGCGTCCGGCGTCGCGACCGACGATGGACCATCCTGTGCTCCCGAGGGAGCACTCAACGAGGAAGACGAGCTGCTCGCTGAGCCTCCAATCCCAACAGCAGTGGCGGCACCGGACGCCACAAGAAGCGATCGCTTTGCAGTGGATCCGCGGGCCATGACGGGATCCGATGGCAGCGAGCGCGTGCGTTTAATCGCTGCGCAACGTACCGATGCAGAAGTAGCGTGCTAAAACGACCGAGTATATTCGTCGTTGAGAGACGAGAAGAAGGAACAGAAGAATCCAAAAACTTTGTGCAGGCAATTTGGTTTTGCGCGGCGTGACGCTTGTCAGTCACGTGATATAGTAGATGACTGCGAATAGTGACTGCAGTGGTTGGGACGTATGGAATGCACTAGTGGCAGACACTCATCCGAATGCACAATATTGTGAAAGAAAATTTCGGAGCGCGAGCCCCGGGAGCTTGTGAGTTCGAGAGTAGGTCGCAATCAGCACACATACAACACACAGCATAGCAATGGCACTCGCGACTACCTTTCGTGCCCGTTCGGTGCTCGACCTGCCGACCCACATCATCTCCGTCCCGTCCATTCTCCGGCCACTGCACCCACAACTACATGTCCAACACACACAGCGGCGATACGCCGAGACGCTCATTAACGCACGCAAGCCGAAGCGCAAGTATCGCTACGGAGAGACCCGGCCTGCGATGTACTACAAGTTTGACTGCCTCATTGAGCTCTCCGACGGATCCACCTATGTCCGGGAATCGCAGTTTCCCAGAGTGGAGTGGAGATATCTGCGTGACCAGCGCGTGCACCCGACGTGGAACCCCACGCTCAAGGGATTAGTCGCCGTCCAGGCAGATTCAGGCGGACGAGTTGCGAGATTCAATCAGCGATACAACTTTGCGAGACAACAAAAGTCGGCACAGACTGTGTTACCGTCGCAACTACTAGTCGAAACTAAAAAGGCGGAGGAACCGGTCGCTAAATCTGCTGTGAAGGAGGAGGAGAAGCCGGTTGTACAGGCCGAGCCGTCGAAGGTGGAAGAGAAGAAGCCGTTAGATGCCGATGAACAGGACGAAACAAACATGTTCGACGATCTGACGGATTTGCTTGACGATTCAGACTACAAGCCGAGTGCGAGTGCGAAAGTCTCGACGAAGAGGAATAGGAGATATTAGAGAGGACAATTGGACGGAGCGAATCGAAGGATATGGTAGGATATGGGTAGGATTGCCGATCGGAGCTGTTGACATCTGAACGGTGTCGTATGTATATATTGTTGCTACGCGTATGCACGGATCTCATTACACGGTTGGATTGTTCCTTGCAAGTATTGGTGAATCTAAGGCTGCAGGATCCTTCAGAACCATGTTTAAATTGAGGCTGTTGGATAGAGCACATTTGATGTTGGGCCAAAACCACAAGATTCCGGCCAGCATGGACTATATTCGCTGTTCCCACAATCAGAACAATGACGCTATACATAAGCTTAGAATGAAAATATACGTAAAGAATTTTTTTGCAAGCTGTTGTTAGCATTGCATGCCAATCCTCGTTATACGACACTCAAAATCTATACCGTAGTTGGCGATATCTAGCTTAGATATGCAAGTAGAACAAGTTACCCTGATTACAACACGCGGACTCGCGCTTCCTTCAACCAAAACTCACCACCAGACCGACCTCCACTATCGTCAAAGCTAACCCCCACTCACATCGGCATTCACGTCATCGGCCATTGGCCATCGAATAATACGAAAATGGACTCAGATGATCTGACAGCTTCGCAATGGGACGATATCGCGACGCCTCTCTCACCAAATGTCCACCCGCCAGTGGAAGGTACGTGAACATATCGGGAACGCTGGTTCTGCAACGGTCAACGATTTGTGCGATAAAACTAACAAACTATTTATTCAGATTACCCATTCTCCCCAGCACCAGGTAACGCCGATGAACCCTCAGAGGAATCAGTACCAAAGTTACAATCGGAGCAGGAGCCCACGGAGGCTCTCGAAGACGCGACCACCGCCACTACCACATCCCCCAGCAAAGCCGCCTCCGCCTCCACAGCCAGCTATGCGGCCGTCCCCATTGCGGCATCACGCGCACGGGCCTTGAGGATGGCCCGCTCCCGCAAGTCGTCGCTAATCGCAGCTGCGAACGCCACAGAAACATCCGCTTCCTTCGCCTCTCTCGGCCAATCTGCCGTGTTTGAGGGCACAGACCCCGTCGTCAACCCGCTCGGCCCCCTAGAAGATAATGAGCGCGAGAAAGGTGATGACGGCGCTGCCCCAGAGGATGATGACCACGAGGCGATCGAAGTGTCGTCGCGATGGAATAACGAGCGCGGCATCCGTAGTGCCGCCGAGTCCGCCGCCGCTGCTGCTGCTGCCGCGGCGGCAATGCCCCCGCCTTTCACTCCCGGGTCGTCTACGGTCGCGTCTGCGAAGCATATGCCCGTTACCCAGGCCGCGAGCCCCACGTTCGAAATTACGGTTGGCGACCCGATCAAAGTCGGCGAGCTCACGTCCGCACATACGGTGTACACCGTTCGCACGCAGACAACCTCCAAGGCATTCCGGTACGCGGATTTCACGGTCACGCGGCGGTACCGTGATTTCCGGTGGATCTACCACCAGCTGCACAACAACAACCCGGGAATCATCGTTCCCGCGCCGCCGGAGAAACAGGCCGTGGGCCGGTTCGACGAGAATTTTGTCGAGGCGCGGCGCTCGGCGCTGGAAAAGATGCTCAATAAGATTGCGTCGCATCCCACGCTGCAGCATGATCCGGATTTGAAGATCTTTCTTGAAAGTGATATGCTGAACAGCGACATCAAGATGAAGGAGCGGATCGCTTCCGCGCAGGGCACGGACGGCAAGGGCATCGGGATCATCGGCTCGCTTGGCGGGGCGTTCGCGTTCAACGGTAAGTTCGTCGAGACGGACGAATGGTTCGTTGACAAGCGGGCATACATCGAGGCCCTGGATCTGCAGTTGAAGGCACTGAGCAGGGCGCTCGACACGGTGATTGTCCAGCGGAAGGAGCTGGCGGACACAACGTCGGATTTCGCGATGGCTCTGACGCTGCTGGGCGAGGTGGAGTTGTCGCGGCCGCTGTCGAGCGCAATTGCGGGATTGGCGGACGTGGAGCAGCGGATTAGGGATCTGCATGAACGCCAGGGCCTGCAGGACATGCTGACGCTGGGGGACACAATTGATGAGTACGTCCGGGTTATCGACTCGATCAAAACTGTGCTCAGCCAGCGCCAAAAGTCGTACATTTCGTGGCAGTCAGCCGAGCAGGAGCTTGCAAAAAAGCAGCAGTACCTCGCGCGTGTGATGCGTCAGGACAAGACCCCACATGAGCGGCTGGGTTCGCTGCAGGAGGAGATGGCGGAGTACGAGCGGAAAGTGTACAACCTGCGCGTGGCGTACGACGACGTGTCAAAGACGATCAAGGCCGAGTTTGATAAGTTTCAAAAGGAAAAGATCGAGGACTTTCGGGCGTCCGTCGAGACGTACCTCGAGAGCGCGGTCGAGTCACAGAAGGAGGCGATTGAGATGTGGGAGACGTTTTGGGAGAGGCAGGGATTTGGCGAGGGACAGCCGCAGCAGCAGCTGCAGGCGTGAGGCTTTAGGAAAGGATAAACGGATATACAAGTGGGCATGGTTCACGAATGGTTATGATTGTCTGAGTAGGTGATTATTTGCAGTTTCATTACATATCTCATTTCCGGTACATCCATGCCACATTAAAACATTATTGTATATATATAACAATATCACCAATTCTACAACGCCACTACAACCTTTTCCGCCTCCTCAAACGCGTTCAATACGTCCCCATACTTCTCCCACACCCCCTTCCTATATCCCACGTCCACTTTCCGTACCATTGTATCCTCGTCCCACCGTTCGCCAAGGAAATCCTCAAAGCTCTCATACTCGCCCTCGTCAGCCATCTTGCGCTCGACTGCCCACAGCGCCTTATACGCCGCGCCGAGCGCACACGCATTCCCCCCCATATCGAGTCTGTACACACCCTCGGTTGGGCCAAGCACTTCACCCGTGACCTGGCAGATGGCCGCGTTCTTCGACCCGCCGCCGACAACATACACGCGTCTCGGCTGACCTGTGGAGGATAACAGCGGTCCCGCGCGCAGCCGCATGCTCAGGTTCTGGCTTTCCAGAATAGCGCGGGCGTCGTCTGCGGGGACATCCCATTTTCCGTCATCCATCCCCGGCAGCACGAGCGCCAGCTCATTCTTCTGCGCCAGGAACCGCCACGTGCCCTTCGGCGCGTCGGGGACAATCTCCGGGAGCGGGAAGTATATCCCTAACTTCTTCTTGCCATCCCTGGTTTCGCTTAGGGGCGGGCTAGCCATCGCCGCAGCGTTGAAGTTAGTCCAAGGATCGCCGTCGTCGTGGTTGTGGTTGTGGTGGGATTTGGCACTTGCCGCGTTAATGTCATCACGGACCTTTTCACGGGCTAGCGAGCCGTTGCAGTAGCAGAGCATGCCCATGTAGAGGCCCCTGGACGTAGGGTGGGAAAACATGTGGTACGAGGGCGAGGCTTTGTAGACAGGGGTGGAGACGAGGAGCGTGGTTGAAGTGCCAAGCGAGACGATGACGTCGAGTGGTCGGAGCGGCAGCGCGAGAATCGTGGCGGGGTTGTCACCCGTGATAGGGGTGATTATACAGTCTATGGAAATTAGGGAGAATCATAAAGTGGATTACTAAACACACGCACCCTTCGAGAAACCATACTTCTTGACGAAGTAGTCACTGATGGGACCGAGATTCTTGCCTCCATCCGACTCAACGGGGCCCAACTTCCGGAGAAGCTCCTCCTTCGCGGCCTCGCCGCCGCCTGCGACAAGCTCCACAATCTTCTCATGAAACTTACCCTTCTCTATATCCCACAGGTTCATCCCGCAGACGTCGCTCACATCCAGCGGCGCAATCTTACCCAGGAGCAGCGACGCAAAGAAACTTGACACGAGCGAAATTCTCGCCGTATTATCGTACTCGTCCAGATGGCGCTCCCTGACCCGCATTATCTGCGGGCCGGTGAACCTGTGATGCGTCTTCGACCCCGAGATATCCGCGACCGCCTGCGCGCCGCCGATTTTGTCCTCCAGGAAATCGCACTGTTCGACCGTGCTATGGTCCTGCCAGTTCGGGCTGAACTGGTGCGAAAATGCGCTCGGACACAGCTGCGGCTCCAACGGATACTCCGGATTGAGCGTACTACCCAGGAGGGTCTCCGCCTCAGGCGTCCAGAACACCGAGCCGTGTTGCTGGCCCGCTCCGGATATACTCTTGACTCGAGAAAAGTCGAATCCCCCGGTCTGCATCTTTGCGAGCAGGACGTCGAACGCCTTAATCCACATGGCGACGGGCGCGTAGACCTCGTTCAGCGCGGTGTTGGTGTACACGCCCTTGTGTGTGTTGTACTCGGGCGTGTCGACATCGAATTCGACGTGGCATTGCAGAACGGGCTTGAGCGTGGAGTCGACGGCCACTACTTTGATCTGCTGGGTGGAGAGGTCGAACCCAAGGAAGAGATCGGACATGGAGTGCTGACCTGATGTGGTTTATGTGATGCAAGGGAAATTTACGCGGAGAGGAAGATGAAAGTAATGCAAGTAAATAGATAGTTTGTCTGAATGCAACTGTATGTGATACTGTGTATCTATTTGTCTTTTGCCGGCTCTAGGAACTTCACTGGGTGTCTCTTGAAGAATGGCCAGGGGAACACGACAAGGACAAAGCCCGCGGAGTACAGGAATGCGGCAGAGTACACGATCCAGGAGACGTCACCGGACACGAAGCCGAGGACGAACGAGATGACCTTTAAGTGAGTTAGAGCTGAACTCACGCAATTAGCAACAGATAAGAATTTTGCTCACCCCTGCTGCGGACAGGTAGTAGAAGGTAATGGAATCGGCTAGGTGCTGTCCTTCGAAATCCTAGGATTACGATTAGCAATCGGCTAATCTCGTGGGGAGTGAGCGGACAAAAAACGTACAATATGGCCGTCAATGAAAGACTGTATGGCGGCAGACATGACGGGCTTGCCTATATAAAGGGAACTGTAACTTAGAAAAGAAACGGTAATTTTGCCTTCCTTCTTACGTGGCGGCTAAGTGGCTAAAAAGGCACGATGTGACGGATTTGTAACGTACGTGTGCTAGCCATAAATATCCGCCCCCACGGCCCCACCGGTAAAATACCCGCTCGTGCTCAAGATCTCGCGCTCACGATCGTGTAACCCAACCGCGCGTTGCGGAGATTCTGCTGCCATTTCAAGTAGCCCGCCCTCTCTGCGGATATGATTCCACTTTTGTGCGTAATCTTGGACGACCCCGGATCGTCCATTTCACCCCACCCCTGAGATATCGCCAAACCTGAAGCCACGCGTGCGGAAGAGGTCGGTTCATATATCCCCTGTAAGAGTGGCCCCAGGGCTTGGTTTGCCATCCATTCCCCATTCCCCATCACACATCCCCCACGCCCACGCCCACGCCCACGCCTACGCCAATCCACTCCACTCCACAGGCTGGCGAGTTCTAACGGACCCACCGTATGAGCAACTTGTTCTAGATTGTGCAGCACTGACGAGTTACGGCTATGGATGCTATTTGCTGCATCAGTCTTGACCAGCTGACGTCGTAGTTTTGCCACTTAGGTCATGTCTAGAAGATATCTTGGCCATGCAGCCAAATATGCGATCAACCTTTCGCTTGAAGAACGGTCGACCTTTTGGTTATATTCATTCCATGTCCCGCAACAGACTGAGAAACTCTGTAGTTGTGAACGCACGATTTTCTGTATACCAATACTGCCGTTGAGGGCCTTGGGCAAAATGAGTTCGATCTTCAGTAGGCAGTGGTTAATCGGGACCGGCATGGCTTGACGAGCACGATGAGCCGGAGTGTGAAGAGATTGATTAGTTTAGTCATTGAACAGTGCTACGTTAGTTCGGATAATCGACCTTTACCAGACTATGAACGATGTGGAGATCAGAATTTAGTGTTAGCCATAAAGATAAGTGGCCTATATTGCCGGTTACAACAGAGGTTGGAAGGACCGACTCTTGTCCGTAACCAAAGCACAAAGCTGTCAACCAATCGTCATAGCTTTCAGTCTTTCACGGCAGTTTGACTTGACCACTGTACTAAGCCCGAAAAATGACGAATAATGCGGGGTGTCTCTAGTAGTAAAGCTACGTTGGTCAGGCAAGCTGCAAAACAGATGCTGGTCCTCAAGCAGTGTATATTTTGAATTCAAACTATTGGGACAATGCGCGCTTATACATTTCGGGAAGTCATTCGGTTGCCACTTCGTACACGTGCATCCAGGGGTACATGGTTTGTGGACAAATGCAGACTAGCGGGTAGCGCCCCAAAGATGCCTCGGCTTGATTTTGGTCTGGTCATGTGTGTGTAGCGAGTCGCTGCCCCGCGCCGCGCCGCGCCGCGCCGCGCGACCCGGGCGCAGCCTTCGGAACAATTATGACCATTTTATACATGTGATGGACCGAGAACTCCGACTCGATGAATAAATATCCCCATACTAAGCATCTGCGGGCACGATTATCATCCCCTTCCTTACTTTCTGTTACTCACCAAATACTGCCTCGACAATGTCCTCGGCCACGAAATCGACGGCGTCTGTGCGCGCCAGCGCAATTACGCAACACCTCGCCATGAACTCTACATCCTCAGCAGCCCCGGACATCTCCGTCCTCGGTCTCGGGAATCCTGTCGCCTCGATAGCCGCCGAGCGCAGCAACGTGTCGTTCCCGATCCGTGAGCTGACCTACTTCCTCGATGGTGGTGAGGAGCAGACCGCGCTAAGGGAGCGGATCATGCTCGAGATCGAGCGCGATCCGGTCTTCCAGAACGTTGACTTCTACGATCTGACTAAGGACCAGTTGCGCGAGCGCACGATGGCCAAGATCACGCGGTTAATTCATTACGTGACGTCGGAGAGGGAGGAAGTTACGTTTACCAGATTGTCGTTGCTGGGTGTGGTCGACATGAGCTTGTTGACACGGACAGGGTGAGTTTCTGTTTTGCGCGTGAAATGTCAAGCTAGACTAACTAAGTAGTGTGCATTATGGCCTATTCTTTGGCGCCCTCAGAGGATCCGCCTCGGCCAAGCAATTCGCATACTGGATATCGCAAGGCGCGGCGGAAATGCGGGGCATAATAGGATGTTTCTGGTGAGTATCCTGAGCAATCTCTACCTCACTTCCTGTGCCCATGCCGCTGACATTTCGCTAGCATGACGGAACTCGCGCACGGAAGCAATGTCGCTGGCCTTGAAACTACCGCTAGGTTTGACGAGCGTACCGACGAATTTGTCATCCACACGCCCCACATTGGAGCCACAAAGTGGTGGATAGGTGGTGCCGCTCACACCGCCACCCACACAATCTGCTTCGCGCGCCTTATCGTCAGTGGCAAGGACTACGGCGTCAAGTCGTTTGTCGTCCCCCTTCGCGACCCCACAACGTACGATCTCAAGCCCGGCGTCGCCATCGGCGACATTGGCAAAAAGATGGGTCGCGACGGCATCGATAACGGGTGGGTCCAGTTCTCGTACGTGCGCATCCCGCGCCAGTTCATGCTCATGAAGCACACCAAGGTCGACAGACACGGCATCGTCACGCAGCCGCCACTTGAGCAGCTGACCTACGGGGCGCTCATCGGCGGACGCGTTTCCATGGCGTCGGACTCCGCGCAGATGAGCAAGCGGTTCTTGACGATCGCGCTGCGGTACGCGGCCGTGCGGCGGCAGTTCACGACGAAGAAGGGAGAGGTCGAGACAAAGCTGCTAGATTACGCTCTGCACCAGCAGAGGTTGCTGCCACTGCTGGCACAGACGTTCGCGATGCAGTTTAGCGCGGACGAGATGGTTAAGATGCACAGGGGACTGCTCAAGAAGCTTGACTCTACGGACCCGTCCGACGCGACAAGCATGAAAGTTTTGATCGAGGAGCTCAAGGAGGTATTTAGCACGTCAGCAGGATTGAAGGCCTTCACCACCTGGGCGTGCGCCGAGACTATCGATGAGACGAGGCAGGCGTGCGGCGGACACGGGTACTCTGCGTACAGCGGCTTCGGACCCGCGTACGCTGACTGGGTCGTCCAATGCACCTGGGAGGGCGACAATAGCATTCTCGCGCTCTCCGCTGGCCGCGCGCTGATCCAGCGATATCTCCAGGTTCAGAAGGGCGCATACGCACCCGACGGCACGCGATATCTTAATCATCTCGTGAGGCTCAAGTCCGCCAAGGCTGGTACCCGGCAGATCGATTCCGCCGACGTACTCCGCGAGGCGTGGGACGTTGTCGCGGCAGCTGTCGTCTCCAAAGCCGGCGAATCCTTCTTGGCCCTGACCAGCAAGGACCTTTCTCCCGAACAAGCCTTTGAAGAAACTTCTCAGCAACGTTTCCTGGCTGCCCGCATCCACACACGCTCTTTTATGGTCCAGAAATTCTTCGACCGCATCGCGTCCGCCTCGGCAGCCATCAAACCAGTCCTCACCGATCTCGCGATCCTATACGCCCTCTGGTCCGTCAACAACGACGCCGGTCTGTTTCTCCAGGCAGAATACTTCACCTCCGCGCAAGTAGACCAGGCTCGCGAACTCCTCAACACATACTGTCGCAAGGTCCGTGGGCAGGCCGTCCCGCTCACCGACGCGTTCAATTTTAGTGACTTTTTCATCAACTCGGCAATCGGCCGGTACGACGGGAATGTCTATGAGAACTACTTCAACCACGTCAAGAGACAGAACCAGTCTAACGCGCAGGCGCCGTATTTCGCGGACGTGATCAAACCATTTGTGCTGCGTGGGCCGGAGTTGGAGATAGAAGTCGCGGACGAATTAGACGACGATGCGGAGTAGGGACATGCGTATACTTTGTGTGATACCTGGTATTAGAGATATTGTACATTCTGGCGACGAGTTTGGGACGGATAGCATATACTTCTTGCGGTTCTTCGTTCTGTTTACTTGCTAGAGTGGTCTATCTTTTCTGTAAACTTAAAACTCCACGATTAAAGTTTGGTTAATACATGTTCTTAGAACTTATTGATTAAGTGTTATCAGCAAGAGAATAGTACATCTATTTCGTTCTTGGGATACATAATGTACTTATTTAGGAGTGACAATCTCATTTTTCAGGTGACGACAAGGGAAGTCAGGGGCCGAACGCGAACGCGTCCGAATTAACTACTGCAGAAAGGAATTGTGGACCACGTGACATTATAGTGAGTGATCTTCTCAACGGTTGTGGTGTATTAGATATGACATATATGCGTTTCATGCATATATCGACACAATCAGCACACATACGCAGGGAATGTCCAGCCTTCCAGGAGGTTCTCGTGTGGCAGCGGCGACGCCGCGATGGAAGCGCAGAGAAGCTTCACCAAGCACATTTATTTTTGCGTCCTCCACGTTTTCGTAATTTTCTTTCGTCCCCTTTTTCCTCATATTCCGTCTCCAACAATCATTGATCCCAACTAGTTGCGCTGACTGTATCCTTACTTCTACTTTCATAGATAGTCAAGATGTCTGATTCCGAATCATTTGGTATGTTATCTCGCTAGCTGAATCAATTGTTGTCTCGCTTCGTCCTGGTGTGCTAACGGACTTTTTTGTCTAGAATTTCAGGCGGAGATCTCGCAGTTGATGAGCTTGATCATCAACACGGTCTACTCTAACAAGGTAAGCTCTGTTCACATATTACGGTATTTCAGGTTAATCAGACAATGCTAACTTGTGCTTCAGGAAATTTTCCTTCGAGAGTTGATTTCCAATTGCTCTGACGCCCTCGACAAGATCCGATATGAAGCTCTCTCCGACCCCTCCAAGCTCGAGTCCGAGCCCGACCTCTACATCCGAATCACCCCGCACAAGGAGGAAGGTGTTCTCGAGATCCGGGACACCGGTATCGGTATGACGAAGGCGGACCTTGTCAACAATCTCGGAACTATCGCAAAGTCCGGCACGAAGGCCTTCATGGAGGCTCTTTCCGCCGGTGCCGATGTCTCCATGATCGGTCAGTTCGGTGTCGGTTTCTACTCTCTCTTTCTTGTGGCAGACCGCGTCCAGGTCATCTCGAAGCACAATGATGACGAACAATACATCTGGGAGTCGTCCGCCGGCGGCCGCTTTACCATTACCCTTGATACTGACAACGAGAAAATCTCTCGGGGTACCATCATCAGACTTTTCCTGAAGGAAGACCAGAAGGAATACCTTGAGGAGAAGAGAATCAAGGACATCGTCAAACGTCACTCCGAGTTCGTCGCCTACCCGATCCAGTTGGTCGTCACCAAGGAGGTCGAGAAGGACGTCCCTGAGGAGGATGATGAGGAGGAGGAGAACGTCGACGAGGACAAGAAGCCCAAGATCGAGGAGGTCGACGAGGAAGAAGAAGAGAAGGAGAAGGAGAAGAAGTCCAAAAAGGTCAAGGAGACCGTCACAGAAAACGAGGAGCTAAACAAGACCAAGCCCCTATGGACAAGAAATCCCTCCGATATCACTGAGGAGGAGTATGCCGCTTTCTACAAATCAATTTCCAACGATTGGGAGGACCATCTCGCCGTTAAGCACTTCTCCGTGGAGGGTCAGCTCGAGTTCCGCGCTATTCTCTTCATTCCCAAGCGTGCGCCATTCGACCTCTTCGAATCTAAGAAGAAGAAGAACAACATTAAGCTCTACGTCCGTCGTGTCTTCATCACAGACGACTGCGAGGAGCTCATTCCCGAGTGGCTCGGATTCGTTAAGGGAGTTGTCGACTCTGAGGACCTGCCGCTTAACCTGTCGCGTGAGATGCTCCAGCAGAACAAGATCTTGAAGGTTATCCGTAAGAACATTGTTAAGAAGACTCTTGAGATGTTTACCGAGATCGCCGAAGACCGAGAGCAGTTTGACAAGTTCTACACTGCCTTCTCGAAGAACATCAAGCTCGGCATCCACGAGGACGCCCAGAACAGGGGTACTCTCTCCAAACTCCTCCGTTTCAACTCCACCAAGTCCGGCGACGAGCAGACTTCGCTTTCCGACTACGTCACCCGCATGCCTGAGCATCAAAAGAATATCTACTACATCACCGGTGAGAGCCTGAAGTCGGTTGAAAAGTCGCCCTTCCTCGACGCACTTAAGGCCAAGAACTTTGAGGTTCTGTTCATGGTTGACCCCATTGATGAGTACGCTATGACCCAACTGAAGGAGTTTGAGGGTAAGACCCTGGTCGACATCACGAAGGACTACGAGCTCGAAGAGACTGAGGAGGAGAAGAAGAAGCGTGAGGAGGAGGAGAAGACATACGAGTCGCTCGCTGCCTCCCTCAAGGAGATCCTTGGCGACAAGGTTGAGAAGGTTGTCGTCTCTCACAAGCTTGTCGATGCGCCCGCTGCTATCCGCACCGGTCAGTTCGGCTGGTCCGCGAACATGGAGCGTATCATGAAGGCGCAGGCGCTCCGCGACACTAGCATGTCCTCGTACATGTCCTCCAAGAAGACCTTCGAGATCTCGCCTAAGTCCCCTATCATCAAGGAGCTCAAGAAGAAAGTGGAGGCTGATGGTGTCAATGATCGCACTGTTCGCGACCTTACCACCCTCCTCTATGAGACTGCTCTCCTTACATCCGGCTTCTCCCTCGAGGAGCCCAATTCGTTCGCTAGTAGAATTAACAGGCTCATCTCGCTCGGCCTCAACATCGACGAGGCCGAGACCGAGGCTGCTGCCGAGGCCACCGAGGCTACGGCTGAGAGTGTGCCGGCCGAGTCGGCGATGGAGGAAGTTGATTAGACGGTATCGTTTGAATGGAGTGGGAATCTTCTATTTTCTTCTTTTGTTATAAATAGTTTTGTTATATACTTTTTTGCGTTGCGGTTGTGATTCTTCGTGTGATCAAAATCAGGTGATGTGGTTTTTATGACTTCGTGTTAATAAAGTTTGGGATCCATTTATTTAATTTTTGTTTTTGCTATTCTGATAAAGATATATGCTATGACTGTGGAAGCTCTACCTTCTGAAACTCGGCAGCGCGCGTTCCATAGACCTTTTGAATTCTTTCATTATGTTGACCGCTCTATGCTATGATGAGAAAAAAAAATTAACAATACAATCAAGTTAAAATCCGAAACATTGAGTTCAATGCGCCTGTTCGCCCTTTTAAAATGCATAAGTACAACCGACAAAAACAAAAAAAAGAAATATGAAGGAAAACCCAACAACATCAAATGAATATAGACGTCACGAACAGAGGGGTCATATAAATAACAATAACAATAGACACATTTGCAACAAAACCGCCAACAACAAAGATTACCCCTTCAGTTCTCGATCTGTAGGTGCAACACGGTGATACCACCCACTCAGCGTCGTCTTTACGAACTCCAACCGCTGAATGATCTGCTCCCCTTGATCTCGCGAGGTGACCAGTCCGGGATATTCGTGAGCGCGACTTGTTATCCGCGTCGCCTTCGCGCGGTGGACAAACTGCGCGAGCGACATATCATGAATTTTGCGCGTCGCATCGATGAACCTCACGCTCCGCCCACCGTCAGATAGTACGAGCTTGTAGTGGTCCATGAAGTTGAACTGAATAGCACCGTTGCTGACGCGGAACATGATCGCTTGCTTTGCGCGTAGATAGTCTGTCAAGTACGGCATCCCGCCATCGGAGCTCTTGATTGTTCCAGGAGCGGGGTTGGTTGACGGATCTGCGGAGTCGAGATAGAGGTTCGCGTTCATATAATCCCGGAAGTGCCTCACCAGGTAAAGCTTCTTGTTGAGCTCAGTAGGGTGGCCGCCAAAGACGTAGCTTCGTCTTTCGATGCCGCCATTCATGTTCGTGGCGGTGTTAATGTCATTATTGACAATGTAATCAAAATTTTTCTCGTTGGGAGACATCGCGATCGTAGTTGTGTCGTTGAAGTACACGCCTGAGCCGCCGTCTGAGAGTTGGTACCCAAGGCCGTACTTGTTGGAATAGTCGACCCATTGACTGACAAAGAGATGAGGGCGGTCGTGGTAGGAAGAGTGGAGATCATTGGATAGATGCTGGGTATTCAGAGCACGAGTGATGTTGTCGACTATCTCCTTCAGACCTGACGCGGTGCCCGTCCCGCTTGCAGCTATGCTAGAGATAGGCGCAGTGGTACGGGAGCTCACAACATTATTGTCGAGCTGTCGCAAGGGTGGGTTTATGGTCTGTACGCTCGCATTCTTCGACCTTGTCGAGACCTCCGACTTCTGTGTCGCGGCTGATGGTCTCGATGCCTCCGATTTCGGCGCGCTTGCTGCCGCAGCCTTAGGGTCCATGACCTGCTCCTGCTCCTTCTCACCAAGCCTCCTTGCCCGTCCCAACACTGCATAATTCCCTGCTTGCTGCGTGCCACTCGCCTTCAGGTTAATCGGCAGGTCAGAAAGCGGCTTAGTAGGCCTCGACCGTAACGTCATTTTTCCCGAGTTTGCCTTCTCATTCTGGTTGTACTCCGCCGCGGCAGACGTCACGATCTGCCTGATATTTCCACTCGACACCTTCGGTGACAGACAGTCCGGCAAAATCTTTGCCGCCTTCTTCGACTTGAGGTTGAGCTTAGTTTCCTCGGCTGCCGCGGCCGCCGGATCAGCAGGATTTACCTTGAGAATAGAAACGGGGTTGCCCGCGCCCTTGGAGACAAGACCACCGTTTCCGGATCCAGGACCAATACCGGCTGCTCCAGCGATGGTGAGATAGTTCCGACGAGAGAGACTAGGCGTAAGGTTCTTCCAGTGCGGGACGCCTTCAATGCAAGTTGATGGGAGACGGGAAGGCATTTCGCCGTGGAAAAAGGGGTGGTCGGCGATTTTGTCGAGGGAGGGGCGGGCACTTGGGTCTTTGTTTAGGAGAGACTGGATGAGGCCCTTGGCCTCGGGCGATATTGAGATTTCATCTGGAAAATCGTACTCTATTGCCTTGATTTTCCTAACAAATGATTGTTACTTTTGGTCCGTGGGGACTAGCAAGACAGTGTAAACTCACTTGTATATGAGGTTAACTTCTTTTGACTGAAATGGTGGCTTTCCTATAAGCATGGCGTATCTAGGACCGTTAGAAACCAAACCGTATGAAATCAATAGTGCTACCCACAATATAATTCCGACCGACCAAAGGTCTACCTCAAAACTATGACCATCTTCCTTGCCAAATAGCACTTCCGGTGCAATATAATTAGGTGTTCCACATATTGTCTTCTTCCTGTCGGTATCGGATACCAGCAGCGCCGCCAGCCCAAAGTCGCCAATCTTGACATTCATGTTGTGATCGAGGAAGATGTTCCCCAGTTTCAGATCACGATGTATCACTCTCCGACCATGCATGTACTTCACTGCCCCCAGAATTTGGATCAGGAAGAACCTCGCTTCTGGTTCAGTGAAACGTTTCCGGCGACGATGCATGTCCATGAGTGTCTTGTTTGAGCAGACCTCGAGGAGGATGTAAACGTTGGCATCATCTTCGAAGCACTCAATGAACTTGACAATATTGGGGTGATCCATGCTTTGATGAACTTTGATTTCACCAAGAAGTTTCGCTCTTGTTTTTGCGGACGTAAGAGACGCTTTGGCGACGGTCTTGGCTGCGTAGACTTTGCCATGATCGTCCTGGACTTCGAAACACCTTGCGAATCCGCCCTGGTGACACGTTAGAACATTCAAACGCAGGAATAACTACTAGCGCTCGTGTACCTCTCCCAGACAGTTCCCACGATGGAATTCGGCCCCATTGTTCTTACTCCTGATCAACATTGGGGGTGTCTTGCATAAAGCGGAAGCCTTCTCCTTCGGCTTGGTAGCAGCCCTAGGTTTCGCTTCTTCCTCCTTGGCCCTCGCGGGCCACTCGTTTAAATCGAGAAGCTGTGGCCCACCTGTTGAGAACTTGCCACCGTTATTATCGAAGAACTCCGTAAGGAGGAGAGGAGGAGGGTTGGTCTGGTGAGAGAGCGCCATTCATCTATAAAGAAATTATGAAGTGAGAGTGTCAAGGAGTGTGAGAATAACAAGTCATAAGACTAAGAACCAAAAGCTCTGGAGGAATTTCGGGTCGATTTTTTGCGCTAATCAATCGGGCCGGTGGGTGCTAGTTCGAATGAAAATACAGGACTGCACAATTCAGCCCAAAAATCTTTGTTTACCGTCACCCAGAAGTGGATGCAAGTGACGTTGCTGCGGCAACAAATTGGCTCCTGACAAGAGTCGAATAAAGCGCAAATGTCACAGCACGATGGCTTCGGATTTTGTGACGCGCCGGAGTGGAAGAGTTCGCACTAACCCCTGCCCACATTTGCCGGTACGCATTTTGTTTCCTTGCCATTTCGGATCGATCTTTGTCTGACTGCACGTCTCCACCACACCATTTATGTCGTGCTAGCAATCGTCTCTTTATTACTTTCCTCCTCTACTGGATATACTCTGTCAGAGTGCTTATTAGCTCCTCTCCTATTTTTTCGGGTTTTCTTTTGTAGCCGTGATGGGTAGTCAAGAGCCATGGCATCCATCTGGCCAGGAGAATGCCGGTCAAGGACCGCAGCCACCTCCCCCTCCACCTCCGCACCCTCCGCGCCCTTTCCAGTATGTGCAGTTTTGTCCTCTAGTTATGAGTTTTGCTCTATCGGAAGTCATCGAGAAAACTAACTATTATCTCCAGTTCGCAGCAAACGGGACATCCCGTGCTGCCTCCTCCCTCCGCGCTTGGTTCCGGTAGAAGTAAGTAGTTGTGATTATTTTCTGCGGTCTCTTCTTCCGCAACCCGAAATTTCGTTCTTTTGTTGATAGAAGCTGATCTCGTACTTTGCAGACGGTCAAGGTTATTATCCATCGCTCCCATCAATCTCTGGCTTGGGAAGCTCTACTCCCCAGCACCCAAGCTACAATCTACCGTCGATGTCCGCAACGCCATCGCCTCAGGTTAGCCATCCCAACCAGTCGCCTTCGATGTCGCAGACGCCACTTCCGTCTCTGTCATCGTCTGTCACTGTCCAGCAACCTATCATGGCTTCACCGCCTCCCACTTCGGGATCGGCCCCTGCTCCGACGGCGACGCCGGCGGCTCAACCACCACAGCAACAGCAACAGCAACAGCAACAGCAACAGCAACAGCAGCAACCAAAACAACAGCAACAACAACAACAACCAACATCGCAACCCCAACCTTCGCAACAAGTACAGCAATTGCCACCACAGCCTACACCAGTAACCCAGGCACAGCATGCAGTACCGCCTCAGTCTGCGCAGCAGCAGACGCAAGCTCCTACTGGTGCGGCGCTGGCCCCGCCTGCTCCCGCAGGCGCTGTTACGCATGCACAACAGATTGCTGCGTACCGTCCATTGAATGTGAAGGATGCGTTATCGTATCTGGATCAAGTCAAAGTGCAATTCCAGAATCAGCCTGATGTGTATAACAGGTTCCTAGACATTATGAAGGATTTCAAGAGCCAGAGGTGAGTCCTTAGGATTGAGAAGTATTGCCATCGCAAGCTAACGTGCAATTTATTGTGCAGCATCGACACTCCTGGTGTCATTGACAGGGTTTCAACGCTGTTCAGTGGCCATCCGAACCTGATTCAGGGATTTAATACGTTCCTGCCTCCCGGTTACCGCATCGAGTGCTCCATGGATCCGAGCGATCCGAATCCGATTCGTGTCACCACGCCTATGGGGACGACAACGCGACCAGATGGGCAGGCGCCTTTGTATGATCAAGGACGAGCTTGGCAGCCTGACGCGTATCCTTATAGTGTTGATGTTCAAACTGGACCGAATACATCCATGTCGCAGTTGCAGGCTGTTGCAAACGGGTCACGACAAGCATCCCAGGCTGAGCAGAAGAGAATCGGTGGACCGGTGGAGTTCAATCATGCAATCAGCTATGTCAATAAGATTAAGGTACTTTTAATTCCTAGTTTATAGGCCTTGCTAACCGGTGTTTAGAACCGATTCTCGTCGCAGCCAGACATTTACAAGAATTTCCTAGAGATCCTTCAGACATATCAGCGAGAGCAAAAGCCGATCGCTGATGTGTACGCTCAGGTAACCATGCTGTTTAAAGACGCACCAGACTTGTTGGACGACTTTAAGCAGTTCTTGCCGGAAGCTGCCCACCAGAGATCAGTCTCATCGCCCGACAGCGCGCTCTACCCATCGTCGACTAGACTTCCTCCCGTTGGTAACTTTGCTCCGCCAGCCGTTCCGAAGGAGAAAAAGAAACGCAGTGCCCCATCGTCTGTTATCGAACCTGGCCAACAGCCGCAACTTCAGGTGAACATTGATATACCAACACAGGTTTCTAGCATACGCGGTGGAAGCAAGAAGATAAAGATGACCCCCAAGCCCGATACGCATGCTATCAGTCCGACTTTGACGCCGATGATTCCCGAGCCTCTCCCGCCGCCGTTGAAAGCCGGGCCATCTGCCGAGGAATTGGCATTTTTTGACAGAGTCAAGAAGTATGTCGGCAATAAGCAGACTTACAACGAATTCTTGAAGCTACTGAATCTGTTCTCGCAAGATATTATTGATAAAAACTTGTTGGTCGAGAAAGCTGAAGCGTTTATTGGAGGCAACAAGGATTTGATCGACTGGTTCAAACGTTGCGTGGAATACGATGCTGGCACTTTGACCATTGAAAACATTCCGTACAAGAAACACCAGCTGGAGCTATCACTGTGCAAGTCCTATGGTCCAAGTTACAGATTGCTTCCAAAGTCTGAGACCCACCAGCCTTGCTCCGGAAGAGACGAGATGTGTTGGGAAGTATTGAACGACGAGTGGGTCAGCCACCCTACCTGGGCGTCTGAGGACTCCGGCTTCGTCGCGCACCGCAAGAATCAGTTCGAGGAAGTCCTATACAGAATCGAGGAGGAGCGTCTCGAGTACGATCATAACGTTGAGGCAAACCTGCGGACGATCCAGATCTTGGAGCCAATTGCGAACCGAATTGCGAACATGTCAGCCGAGGAAAAGGCGAATTTCAAGCTGGCGCCTGGTCTTGGACACTCGTCGAAGTCAATTTACCAAAAGATTATCAAGAAGGTGTACGATAGAGACCGCGGACAGGAGGTCATTGATGCGCTGCACGAGAATCCGGCAGTCGCTGTGCCGATTGTGTTGAAGCGACTTAAGCAGAAGGATGAGGAGTGGAAGAGAGCGCAACGGGAGTGGAATAAGGTCTGGAGAGACACTGAGGCGCGGGTGTTCTACAAGTCGTTAGATCACCAAGGCGTCACTTTCAAGCAGGCAGATAAGAAGACTCTCACGACAAAGTTCCTAATCAGTGAAATCGACACCATTAAGAAAGAGCAGCTTAACAAGCGGTTGAATCTGTTGACGCCTGGTCCGAAATTCCAGTTACAGTACTCGTTTGAGGATCCGGATATCATCATGGATGTCATTAGATTGCTGAATTGCCATCTTGAACACTCCAGCACATTTTCGAGTCACGATCGAGAGAAGATGGACGGCTTCATTAAGTCATTCTTACCTCTGTTTTTTGGATTTTCTTCTCCTTTGACAATGGATGAAGTATCAAATGGCCAGTCTAGCCCCATGGACGAAGAGTCCGATGGTGGCTCCTCAGGCAGAAAATCGCGACCGGCAAAGGACGCTGATTTACTGCGCGGCGTTCTGAAGAAGACTCGACAGGGGCGGCCGAAGCGAGACAAGGATGATGAGAGCCGAGAGGACACGCCTGAAGTGAACTCATCCGATGAGGCATCTTCCCGAAAAGACAACAATGAAAACGGCAGTTACGACTTGCAACTGCCTGAGACGGTTGAGAAGGCAGGAGAGATATGGATTCAGCACATCACTAAGAGAGATGAGCCAGCGTCTAGCACTGATGGAACTAATACCCCGACTGGAGACAAAAAGCGAACAAAGTATAACTTGTTTGCGAACACCACGATATATTGTTTCTTCCGTCTATTCCAGGTTCTCTACCAGCGTCTGGAAGAGATAAAGCGCCTAGAACCTGAAGTTTCAGCTGATATTGGATCACGAAAGCCAGTTGAATTTGCTAAGGAGTTGGGCATCATTTCCAGCAAGATCCAGGATATGGGTCTAGGTTTCAGTCCAGACAACTGCTATGGCCAGGTTCTCGAGCTGTGCGAAAAAGTCATCGAAGGCGAGCTTGAGCATCAGTGGTTTGAGGAATCACTGCGGCAAGCGTACCGGAATCGGGCATTCAAGATGTACACGGTTGACAAGGCCGTACAGGCAATTGCCAAACACGTGCACACTATCATTTCGGACGCCAAGTGCTCAGAGATTATATTGTTGTTCGATAGAGACCGCCGTATGCCGAAGACGACGTCACGGCAGCAGATTATTTATCGGATTCAAGTGGAGACGATTTTGGGATCTGATGAGAATATTTTTCGGCTGGAATTGGTATGTGTTTTCTACAGCTGTGAGATTGAAACTTTACTATGTGCGATAGTTGCTAATCTTTTATTAGAATGAATCCAATTCTATGCTCTCTGTTCAGTTAATTAGCCACGACGATCTCACTCTCAATGACGCCGCCACAGCCGAAGAGAAATGGAAGTACTATCTAACTTCGTTCGTGATGTCCGCGCCCACCGAAGGAGTCCCAATCGACAAAGTACGTATGCCGTTCCTGCGAAGAAACCTTCCGTCGGAAGACGGGGAAAGTGAAGAGAACGAGGAGACGACAACGGTGTCGAAAACGTATTCTAAGAGCGGTTTGCGGGTTCGGATATGCACCAATACCTACAAAATGTTTTTTGAACAGAATACGGAGGATGAGTTTGTGCGTATGGGGCTAAACCCTTATCAAAAATTGCCATGGAAGATTGATTTATAGGTGTTTCGTCTGTATCATCATTAGCCTGTACGAAGTAAGAATAGTTGACGTGTATTTTGTGCTGTAAAACTTGTATTTTTTGTGTATTTATAGAAAGAAATGAATTCTTCCCGTATGTCTAAAGTAGTCGTTTGGTCGCGGAGAGCGATCTTGCAAGATTCATTGATTCGACACACATGTGCGCAGTGTATAATGATGTCATTCTAAAGTCTGTAGTTTCTCTCTTGGTGAGGAGATGGTGCGGCTCCAGCGGTCATGCACATTGGAAGAAGGTTTAGGCAAACCTTGCTTTTTAGATTGTCCATATACAACCGCAAAAGAGCAATAGTTTCGTGGTTTGGACTGGAAATTCAATACGGGGCTTGCTAATTGTGCATGTCCCGTCCAAAAGTCATCCGAGGCATCTCAAGAAGAGCTACAAGCATCGCATCGAGATAGTAAATACTTTGTATTCTAGATAATCGCCATGCAGAGCCCGAACATCTCACCACAGTTGGTAACTATGTTTGGCAAAGTAGAGTGTTCCCCTACTTGTTTATGACGGTATTCCATATCTACTAATGCGCTTGTTTTCATCAAATAGACCGGTGCTGCCAAATGTAACGACAAGTTCCAGGACCTTAGTGTATGTCTGTTAAGGGCGCAGATCGATGGAACTGATCCAGAAGTGGTGTGCAAACAAATAGAGAATACTTTTGATGACTGCATTGCGAGGAAGTAATATTCCACTTTGTCCGCTATGGCAAACGGTTCAGGGATCACTAATTCGAAAATTTAGCGTGCCTGTCTTCGCTCAATATCGGAGAGCGTGTGAGAAAACGAGTTTGGCATTTTTTGAATGCATGAAGCCATATCAAGGAACAGGAGATAAAGAAGGGGCTCAGGCAAAGTGTGGAGTGGCTTATCAGAAGTTGGCTGAATGCAACAAGGCCTTCTGGACACCCGAGAAGGTGAGGCAGATGGAGGAGTAAGATATCGGATTGCTGAATCATATTCATAGGGCGATGTGTTGTAAATAGCAGAAAGGGATTATAGATCTTTGTAAGGTCTTGTGCATACAATTTAGTCCTAAGCGAGAAGGAATTGTATATAGATTTTTGTTACCTACCAAGTTCGACTTCTTTGGTCAAGCGCAGAGGAGAGTACAAATCCCCACTAAACATAAGCCGAGAGATACAGTATTAGATGACTCTCTGGTGAAAATAAGCCATAGATCGCTACACCTGCCAAATTTTACTTGATCTCCTATAGCAAAAGCCCAGAAACCTCTCATGAAAGTGTATAGTCGACCATCCGTACTAGAGAAGACATCTCTGTTTATTGAACGGACAAATCAGTAGCGGTCGTATGTTGTATGCACTGGTCGATCTGGAACTGTCAGACGCGCCACCATCGATATCTTCTAAGCTCAGGGCGAAGAAACAGCAATTTGAACAATCCCTAATGTTTCCCGCATGTGGTATCCAGAAGTTGTTTGCAAACTGGACTGGTCAATTGTCACAGAAACTGGCGGGCGCACATTAGACCGAGATGACAATCAAGGGCATCGTATTACTGGGGAGCAGTGGCGTATGTTGAGAGCTCGTTAGAGTTTGTGATTGAAAGATACGTAGCCCCGCATTTGCAGCAATTCAATGTGCTCAATGCGAGCACGGGCACATTTTATTAAACTTCAAACCACACTTGTTATACAGTCATTCGTAGTCTAAACTGACTGCGCAATCTCCTAAATCACTGCATATAGTCTCGCCAGTTCCTATAATTTTTCAGAAGTTTGTACAGTGCTTCCTCCTTCCCATTCCACGACAAATTACTTATTGATTGATAAAGGATTTCTTAACGAAGAATCTTCCAGAGTGGTGGTTACCGGGCTTTTGTGCCTGCAAGACATCTATTTATCCATAGTGATCTCCGCACGCTCCTCAAATCAGCGGCAAGAACGCAGATATTCTATCAACAGTAGATGCAGTAAGTCCTAGCCTCTTCCATGGGTGCTATCACTAGCAAAGTGGAGGATCCTGGCAATGTCTTCGTCGCCGACGGATCCAGATGTGAGTGTCGCGAGACTTTACTATTTCCAAACGATCATACTGACATTTAATGCTACGAAATCACAGTCTCAGTATCCAACCTAGCAGTGCGAACTTCCGATGGGAGGTCAATACTATGCATTAAGCCGTCAGACGATCAACGGTCCCTGGTTCTAACCAGAGATGATAATGGTGCACTGATCGAATATGTGCAAGACATCGAGCCACGGGCCATATCACCAATACTGCTGAAATTGTCGAATGAAGCAGGATTGGTATTTCGGTTTACGCTGTCCATAAATAAGGGGCGGAACGAAGACCTTGCTCTAAATGGGCTGACGTTTCTGAACTCGTCGAATCAAAAAGCACTGGATTTAATGCTTACAAAGGAGCTACAGGCTGATCCCAACGTATGTGTGGCCTAATAAGTTGCAAAGGACGCTATATACTGATGTTTGCAGATACAAAAGAAAGAGAATGTGGTGTTCATAGGAGACTATTCAGCGAAAGATAAGCAAGAGCTGGAGTTTGAGTGGTCATGGAGCTGGAAACCGCCAAATGAAATTAACGATCTCTTCGGCGGCTGGCGTAATACCTGCTGCGTATGTATAATGCCGTTGCGTATCCGTGTAGTTCATACTGATATCAGTATCTGCAGTTCGCCGAATACAACAAGCGCGATCACAAATTGAACGTCCTCGCTCGTTTCTCATTCTGGGTGCAAGACACACCTAAATCGCTCTGGACTGTCCCACCCTCGCCATACGAACGTAGCATTGCACAATTCAGAGCCGCGTCTTCTGGTGACGAGTCTCTCACGCAGTACATGCCAACAGACCTCTTACCCAGCGTCAAGTTGTCTAGCGATCTATTAGCAGGTGAGGCGTTTTCGCCCGACACGAAGTCTATGGTTTCATCTTCAGAACTGTACGCCATGGTGCCGCCGCCACCGCCAGCACTGGCTACTACTGCGATATCCCCTCCAATGCCCGCCGCTCCTGTCACATGTGTCCGACCTAATTCAGATGATCTCTCACAGCCCGAAGACGGCCCTCTTTTCCGCGCAACAGTCGCCTCTCTCGAAAAGAAAACGGTTACACTGAAGTCCCTTGTCAAGAAGCTGCTCAAGCGTGCTACACAGGCCTACGAGGCACAAGCATACTACACAGAATCTTACGGTATGCTCCTGGAATCATTGCGCGAGGCGTCGCGAAGCGGCCTCACGTCGTTCCAGCCCGCGATCGACAACTACTTCCACATCGTCGGGAGAGACATTCTGCGCTTTGAACGTCAAAGTTGTATCAGCTTGCAGAGTTTCGTGGTCGAACCGCTCCGGCGGCTGTATGAGATTGACATTAAGGCCGCTGACGCAAAAAAGCGAGATTTTGATGAAGAGTCGAGGGAGTACTATGCGTGGCTGAGTCGGTACCTGTCGATGAAGCAAGAAGCGAAGGGGAAGAAGAAGACGGAGAGCGATTCGAAGTATCAGGATAAGCGAAAAATGTTTGAGTTGAAGCGGTTTGACTATTATTCGTACATTCAGGACTTACATGGTGGGAGGAAGGAGCAGGAGGTGTCATTCCAACTGAGTGCATATGCAGAGGCACAGTTGAAACATTTTCTGGTGACGTCTAAAGCTGTGCATCTAGCGAAGCCGCAGGTCGACAGCATGATCAGCTCGATGAAAGAAAATCGCGAGGCTTGGAGCATTCGCAGGACGGAACGAGAGGAGCGCCGACGGGCGCTGGAGATGTCGTCGATGCCGGAGCCCATCATGGCGGCTCTTAATCATTCACAGAGCAGCGTGACAGCACACACTTCGGAGAATGGAAATGGGCATCAGCAAAGATTGTCGGATAGTCTGGGTATCGTGTCTGGCAGAGATTTGCTGCCACCGTTGACAACGACAATTTCCGGTGGGTCTTATTCCATAATCTCGCAATCGCCACAACAGCCTCATAACCTTAAGTTCAAAGGAATCCGCGACCTCGAAGAGAAAGATACCGACAAGGTTGACGCAGGCCGCCGGAAAGAAGGTCTCCTCTGGGCGATGTCGCGTCCCGGCAGCCACAACGATCCCCGCAATCTTAACAAAGCCGGCTGGCACAAATTCTGGGTCGTTCTCGCGGGGGGGCAGCTGTGCGAGTACACAAACTGGAAGCAGTCGCTGGAGTTGCACAACGAACCTATCAACCTGAAGATGGCGTCTGTGCGCGAGGCGCGTAATGCGGACCGGCGGTTTTGCTTTGAGGTGATCACGCCGCAATATCGGAGGGTGTACCAGGCGACGTCGGAGGAGGACATGTTTTCGTGGATTACCGTCATTTCGAATGCCATCACGAGTATGCTAGAGGGTACGGGATCGATGCGAACAATACCACCAATGTCACCGGATAATGAACGACCAAGTGGAAAGACTCTCGTGGGAACGATTAGTGGGAATACGAATGCTACCGGGAGCACTCCTCTCGAAACCATGTTCCAGAAATCCGCACCGTCGACTCCTATCTCTCGGCGCGTCGGGAACAACGGCACATCGAATCCCCCAGGGGATTTGAGAAGTGGCATTCCTCTGCTAGAGGAGGCATACGATGAAGACGAGTCGCCAACCCCTGTCTCCACCAACAACACTGCCGAGACATCGCCCTCCCACATCGAAGCTACGGAGACCCTCATCCACAAGCTCCGTGAAGCCGACCCCAACAACATCGTTTGCGCCGACTGTGGATCAACTGCGAAAGTGGAATGGGTGTCGATCAACCTGATGGTTATCCTGTGCATCGAATGCAGCGGCATACACAGATCCCTGGGCACGCATATCTCCAAAGTCCGCAGCCTAACACTTGACACTGTCTCTTTCACGCCCGACCTCGTCGACGCGCTCCTCGCGATTGGGAATACTAATGCCAACGCGGTGTGGGAAGCCATGACCCCGGCGGCAGCTATGAAAGCGAATCTCCAGCCACCGGCAGCTCCCTCTGCGACCCCACAGTCTCCGCCTCCGCCACAGTCAAATGTGAATGCGTCAATGCGGCAGGCGAAGCAGGCGTATATCCTGAAAAAGTACGTGGATCGTGCATTCGTCTCTCCGCTCCCGCAACCGAATCTGGCACTGCGCTCGGCGGTGAAGCAGCAGGATCTCGTTGAGGTCCTGCGTACCCTCGCTGCAGGTGCGAACCCCGGCGCAAGCATGCTGACGTCCTCCGCGATGTCCACATCGTCGTCATCCTCCGCGTCGTCTCTCACACCCGCGTATCCGCTTTTCATCACCGCGATGGTGTACGCGCCAAAAGATGCGACGACCTTCCCCGTTGCGGAGGTACTCGTGCAGTACGGGGCGCGCGTGCCGAAAGAGATTCCGCCTGAAATTAAAATGTCTCCGGTTGCGCGGGAATTTGTGTACCGCAAAGGAGGGCGGCAAATGGCGGCGGTGGATTACGGATCGGGAAGTAGTGGAAGTAGCCTCGGAGGGGGTGATAGTACGATAAGTAGTAACACCAACAACGGTGGCGGTGGTGGGCCGGCGTCGCCGGTTGTATCCTCGGCAATGCAGATTTTGGATCAAGGGAGTAGGTTTCAGAGAAAGTTGAGTGTAGGGTCGTCACGGTTGCATGGGTCGAGTCGGCATGACTGAAGCTATTGCAAACTGGTGTAAAAAGAGACTATTTTGTTTTCGCGTTGTTCTCAAGCCTTTCGATTATTGCGATTTTGGGAAGGGCATGTAGGTTCTGGGGATCGGCTTTTTTTGCATTTGGGTCTGTAGTATGGGTTGGGACTGTGTAATTATCAATTAATACTTAATCTTGGCGATTGGGTGTAGGAGGAGGATGTGGCGTACTGTACAGAATTGGCGAGAAAAAGGAATACAATTGTGTATATGGCAGAGAAAGCGTTGATTTCTCAATTTTGGTGTTTGAAATGGGGGTTGTTAAGGATGAATTATGAATGAAATAACTTAATGCACTAGTATTCCATTTATGTCGGGAACTGCGACCTCCGATTATCCTAAACTTCCATAATATACACAGTCTTCGTTCTGCACAAATACATACTACTTAACATTCCCTTACTGTCGCAGCGTCTACTTACAGGTACACCACAAACAAAAATAAAATACCGATTTTCCTCCGACCGTCGGCCCAAATATGCACACAATAACTCCTGGATCCTAATGGCAAACAAAAAAGCATCGAAATGACGCAAAACAATCAAACACCCACATCGCCTACAGGCACCTATTTTCCAAATCAAACCGATTCCAACAGAGTATTAGATGCACGCCAATATTAATTATTCTTTTTTTAGGGTTTGATTAAAGCTTGGGTCACATCATCAAAGATGCTGTAACGACGGTGATAACACCGACTACCAACAATACCCACCCCTGCTGCGTCCGCGTGTCTGGCGGGGAAAATATAGGGGGGTCGATCATGATGTCGCAGAGCGGTTGTCTGCGACCGCCGCGAGGGTTGCTACTATGTAGAAACATCTCGTTGCCCGCGTCAACGCTATCCTGATCGAACGCAGCGGGTGACGGTACGGGCATTGACGAGCGGTATCCCAAGCGCGGGGAACGTTTGGATGGCGGTGACGGCATAGGTGGTGAAGTATTGGCACTATTCCGGTGGATGAGATTTTCTGGCGCCTTTTCGGGCAATGAGGTGTCGAAGGGAAGGATTGATGATTTGGGCTGCTGGAGAGAGTCCCCGAAGAGGGAAAGAGAAGACGCGGAAACGGAGGACGAGGACGAGGAGGTGGGTGAGCCTGATGATAGCGAGGAGGTCGCTGATGTGCTTGCTGGGACTAGAATAGTAGCAACATGGTTAGCATTGATTCGGCTGAGGAAGGCATCAACGCCGTGATACTTGATCTAGACGACTTCCAGTCGAGTTCAATTCGACTAAGCGATTTAGACGCATAACTGAAATTAGTCTAGCTCGAAGATGTAGAAGGCATACCTAACGGCCCAGTAAATAGAAAGAGAAAGAACATGGACGATATGAACGCGCAGGACATCATAAACTGTGAAGTCGAACTTCTGACATCTGTGCGTCTTCGCAACGCTAAAGGCGAGCTAGTCATCATAATGCTGACGGGAATAACGATATGTCGAATATACTAGAGAATAATTACGATATAGTCGCTCGAAAGTTGCTTATATCTGAGTAAATAGGTAACAAGCGAAGCAAAGGGCACACAGTGATTCAAATAAAGCATCACGAGTCGGTCGGTATGCGCTCTCATTCTCCGCTAGGTGATAGTCATGATGACACGGTGGCTTGCGGTCAGGGTGGCTGGTAGCTCGTGTTGGACGTGGCACGGGTCTGCCGTATCCGGAACAGAATAGTGGCGGTGCAACATTTCTCTCTAACTACGTCATTCTCTGTGACATGCTCCCGAGCACGCTGCGAATACGAGCAGCATGTCCGAATGGAAACAGCAACCCTTTGGTGGATTCATTCAACAAATTGAAAACAAAAATGACCGACCTATGTTGGAAGAAGTATTCTGTAATATGAACACAAGTTTTTAGGCAGCCAAAATCGCCAACTGTCAAAAGTGTCAAAATGGGACCAAGAACACCTCACAAGCCGATTGTGTCACCTGTGCCACGTCTCAGTCTGTCGTCTGGACACGCGGAGCATTGACCTTTCAGGTTGGAATATGTAAGCTCTCAAGCTCGGGAGTTGTCAAGGGTTCATGCCGTCCACTACTAGCACATCGCATTCGTGTGGCTTAGGCGATACGGACGCGCATATATGACCGTAACTTATTCATGGGGCTTGAAGGAAGACAGCTAATTAATTTGCTGTAATCTATGGTCGGGACGTGCTTCCATCATGCCAATGCAGCTTCGGTGCGAATACGGATGGTCATTCGCATCATTCGCAACATTCATACGCTCTTCTCCCGGACAGTGGCTCGCTCTGTACCTCGAACAGGTGGGCGACAAGATTGGGAAATGTTATGGATGGTAAGCGACTCCAAGTTCTTCCAGGCGACCATAAAGCTCTGACATTTCCTTCGAAATCCAGAAAGATAGAACTTTATTAGTGTCCTCCACCAGTTCCGATATCGTACAATAAATAAGGACTATTTAACGATTAATCATTAAAACGACTCCATGAACGCATTCATGAGTTCTCTATAATATACTCCCTCCAATACCAATTCATAAATCAAATGCCTAGCAATACAGCCTACATAAAAGAAAAGCCAATCTACAATTTCGACGGCCTGCATAACAAATGCTGTCCCAAATGACCGAAGCAGATCCTACTTGTTATTTGCAGTCTGCATCACAGAAGCTACTGCTTGCGATATCAATCCTAACGTCGCCTAGCTTGGCAACCTTCCCTTCTCCGCATCCCCTTCCATGTTCGCTCCATTCCCTTTCTCCTTTATACCTCCATTTTCCGAATGCCCCTCCGCGCCCTGTGACCCCACCTTCAATAACAAAGACAGTACGATACCGAACGCACCGACCGCCGTCGCAAACCAATAAGCGCTCCTGTAGCCCCTGTGCAACACCTCAACTGGCTGGTTCTCGATGTCATTCCCGATCTGCGATGTCACAATGGCGGTCGACGCCGCAACACCGATGCTCCCCGCGAGCTGGGTCATGAGATTGAAGATCCCGGCAGCAGTGGACTTGAGATGAGGTGGCACCGTCGAGAGAGAGAATTGGTTCCCGACGTTGTAGGCCAAGTCCGCACCGATGACAACGATGCACAGTGCGGGAAAGGTCATTGCCCAATATGTGATGTGCAGAGGCTGCAGCGCCCAGAGAAGTGCAGCGACAAAGAAGGAAGACATCGCGATGATCATGAGGATGCGGCCGGGGATGATATGCATGGTGTATGCGGCGAAGACATTGACGATCACGCCGCTGATAGACTGCGGAAGCATAGCGGCGGTTGTCAGGATTACGCTGTATTTCCGGATATTTTGGAAGTACATGGAGGCGAAGTAAATGAGCACACCTTGGAAGTCCATCCATCCGCATACCACGACCGCCATGCACTTTGGAGGTTAGCCAGGTAGCACCAATTAGAAGGACCAAAAGACTGCAACCATACCACTGCGAATCCGGGATATTTCCAGATAAACATCGGCATCAGCGGATTTTTGCAATATATTTCCCATGCGACAAACAAGCCAATAACAAATACTCCTACAACCAAATCCGCAATAATATACGGCGTCCGCCACCCCCTTGGCGCGCCCCCCGACCCCGACAATGCAAATACAAACATCGTAAGCCCGATAATCGACAGGCCCGCGCCCACAAAGTCCAGGTTTCGCAGCAGCTCCAGACTGGTCTTCCAGTCTCGCTCGACGGGAAGGACCTGCGTTCCCCCGTTCGTCCGCACGATCTGGTTTGCAATCTCGAAAGAGACCGCGTCAGACGGGATAACAAAGTAGGCAATTATGGTGAAGCAGCCGTACAGAATCGCGAAGAAGAACACAATGGCCTTCCACCCGATGAACTGCGTGCAGACGCCGGACGTGACAATCCCAAAGATGAATCCCAGTGGAGCGCCTGCAGCAAAGGTCGCGAGTGCCTTATTCTTGCGCTTGCCGGCCGGGTAGATAACGCCGAGGATGCCTACCGCTGCTGGAGGGGCTGTTGCACCGGCAAGTGCTTGAATGCCGCGCATGACGTCGAAGAGGACGTCGGTCTTCATGAAGCCTTGGATGAGCGAAAATATTGCGTACCAACCAAAAGCGGCCAGGAGTGCCCGTTTGCGGCCGAGGATATCTGACAGTCGCGCCATGAGGAGGATCGTGGAGCCCGTGACGAGAGAGTAGGACGTGATAGTCCATGAGAGCTGGGAGCCTTCGACGTCGAAGTACCGTGAGATGTGCGGCAGGGCAAGCTGGAGAGCGCCTTGGTTCGCGGAGTTCATCGCCGGGGCAAAGGTGAGAATTAGAACGCAGGCGACTTCCTGGAACGTAGAGCGAAAGACTGCAGGGCGGGTTTCGGGGTCATTGGAGATGCTAACGCCACTGTCGGCAGAGGGAGGATCATTTGCGGCATTTTTATTTTGGATTGATGACGGCGAAGCCGGCGCAGGTAATCCTGTTGGCTGCTTAGTGGAGCTGAATGTATCTGATTCTTCCTGTTCATTAGACGCCATCTTTAGGGTGATGGAATTGGAAGCGATAGAAACAAAGGGGCATCTGTGATACTGAGGAGGTTAGAGTACCGGAGGTCTGCGTTAAAATATTAGCAAGGACGCGGAACACCTATTATTACTATATCGTACGAGAAGCATCCTCTTTATTTGATCGTACAATCCATATTTAACATCGGAAGCTGCTCCCCATCCCGCACGTCCTTACCGCACTCACCGACCACAATTCAGGGGTAGCGGAGCAAATTTGCCCTTACCCTCGAAGCGGACTTGGTTGTAGGGTGTTCGGAAGCTCGGAGAGGCTATCTGAAGTGTATTATCTCCGGAGGGAGGCCCATCGCGGAACTTTTGCCCATTGCTGCTGGAGATGTCCAATTTTGTACGTGAGCAACGGCAGTGGGCTATTGAGATGAAGTCAATGCGGCACAACACTCCAATATTGCTTCGGTCGGACGGAGTTCTGGCGCCACCAGGATGTCAGAGTGTGTAAAGTACTAATTCGGAATGACTGATTAAGAGCGTGTGTAGCCCAACTAATCTAGAATGGCCAGTCTGATATAGAGCGTGATATGAATCGAGACTTTCGACGATTCCTGACTTTCGCATACAGGGGAGGTTTCATGCCGCTGTTAATGCACTATTTTTAACCCAGCAGTACGCACGCAAGGAGCACAAACTGTTGAGTATCGCACACTCTAGATTTAGATCTTCGGATTGAGTTGAAATACCGCTTGATGCTCATTGAATCGAAACTATGTAATTGTAAGATATGCAAAGCTAGTAAAATACACAGAATAAGTATAAAGAATATATAACAAGAAAGCGAAACAATAACTTGCCCAACGAATAAGACGGAAATGGTATGTATTGTACATTTCAAACATAACTGACATCAAAAGACCCGCGAAGTTTCATCTCCACGCTCGTAACTCAACCCGCCGACTCGCTTCTGCTCCTTCCTCCTCCACGAATCTGCGCTAATGTGTCCTCAACTATTCGTAGGAGACTCTGCGCAGTTGATCCCGGCTCCGTCCGCCCAGATGCCATCGTCGCCGTCTCACCGCCTCCATTTCGCAGGTTGCTTGTCAACGGATGTACACCGCCATTATCCAAATGCAGCTTCTTCGATCCATTCTGTGGCTGCTCATCCTTCTCGGTCCCATCGAGATCCCCCTCCCGCATCCGCTTCAATATCCGCTCAATCGACAGTGAATCATCCTGCGCTCTCGGAGGAGCGATAGGCTTCGCAGCAGCGCCGTTTCGTGGTGCAGGTTTGTCTATCGGGGGGTCTGGCCGAGGCTCTCGCGTCTTGGCTTGGCGCTCAACAAGTTCATCTGCCGGATCGCGAAGCTTCTTCTCGTTTTCATTGTGTATTCGTGGACCGCCGGCCTTCAGGGCTTCCGAATCTGCGAACGTGGCGCCAAGGGGCTTGCTGATTTCCTGTGGCGGGCGGAAAGCTGCAATATACGTCAGTTCTGAAGTCTCCAAAGCACATAACAGAAGAGAGCACGTACGATAGATAGGCAGAGACGTATCATTATTATAGTCCTCTGCTCTTATCTCCATCGTCGGCCCGGGTACCGGGTACGTCAGCGGCGCATATGCCTTTGGTGACTCGCTCGGCGGATTGAAAATCGGGCGCACTGTAGGTGCAGCAGGCGTTGAAGGGAGCTGCTGCGATGGTGGTCTAGAGCCACTGCTGTGTCGCTGTAGTTCAGGTGGATGGGAGTATGCTGGCGGGTGATATGGTGGATCTGCGGCGGGCGGGTAATAAGAGCGACGATCTGGAGAAACTGATCGTTGGCGATTTGTGCGCGGCCAGTAAGGATCATTTGGCAACGACCGTGTATGCGGGTGGGCAGAAGGGGCTATTGGCGACAAAGGGATATATGAACTAGGAGGCACTGAAGCATAGCTCTGTGAATGCCGCTCTCGTCGCTGATAAGCCTGTGAATAGTAACCCCGCGACTGTGGCGGAAGAGGTGCAGGGGTGGGAGGCTGACTCCATGGATCAGGCGGTCGGTAACCGTATGGCTCACGCGATTGTACACTGCGCGCGTATGGATCAGGAGGTGGTACACCATACTGACTCGAATAAGACTGCCTCCTCACAGATGGTAGCGGCGCCACTTGCTGATATTGCTCAGGAATGTATTGATCATTGCGGTCGTAGTACGATGCCGCCCCATGGTCATCTGTATAGCTTCCTCGTCGATCTTCGTAGTGTCTTTGCTCCGCGATGTATCTTTCTGGAGCGTACGCGCCTCGTTCGGCCGCATAGCCACCTCGATCATCCGAGTATGATCTGCTATATCTTGAAGATTGGGATGAAGGCGCTGATGAGCTAACTGACTCAAGTACAGGTGGAGGTGGTGCTTGTGAAGAGGACGACGGTGGTGGCCAATAGTTCGAGTACCGCTGCTGTTGCTGATGTTGAAGCTGCATACCAGACGGCGATTGTGAACGTGGCGGAGGATAATATGCGCTCATTGTGCGTTCACTAACCTGCCTGAGAGATATAACGAAGAGCGAGATCAATGACGCACGTATCGGGTTGGCTAGTAACAGTTCGAGTAGGTTTTCGAGGCCTAGTGCGAGTAAACACTTGGCTTACCCTATCCCAACGCGACGAAGTACAACCCTAGAGGGTCAACATGAATCTATCAGCTGTGCCATTCATTACAATAATATAGAACCCAGCGTGATCTGTTTAGTGTCATATTTAGACTTCACAAATTGACATACATATTTGTTTGTGTACGATTTGCAGATTCCTCATCTCGCCCCGATTTCTCTGAAGTTTGGCGCATACTCGAGCTTTACCCGCTTCCCGTTCAAGTTCGCCACGATACCACAAAATACATTTGGAAACGATCACGTCGATTTAGGCACCTGCCCCTCGAACCTTGTAGCCAGAGCAGCTCGGAATGCCGGGACTGACGAGTGAGTTTGTTCTTGGTCACATTTCCGGTGACTGTACAGATCAGTGTTGATTTCAACTTCGATAGACGGAGGTACCTTTGATCTCGATAGCTGCATCGAGCGTCTCTACAAGCGCGAACTTCTGGCAGAAGCCGTCGTCGAGGCAGTCTGTATGAAAGCCAAGGAGTTGCTTATTACAGAGAGCAATGTCATTCACATTAAGGCGCCTGTGTCGGTAGTTGGGGATATTCACGGGTATGTTGTCCGCAGAAGGCACTCAGATGCGATTTACTCAGACATAACTAATATCGCGACTTAGGCAATTCTTCGATCTACTTGAGCTCTTTAGAGTAGGAGGCTTCCCGCCGGAAACGAACTATCTATTTTTGGGTCAGTATGTGCCTATTGCCAATGAGTTCGTGACGACGTTTAACTTGCTGCAGGCGACTACGTCGATCGAGGATACTTCAGTATAGAAACCATATCCCTACTGACATGCCTTAAACTGCGGCATCCTGGCCGGATATATCTCGTTCGGGGAAACCATGAGTCGCGAGGTATATCTCAGAATTACGGTTTCTACAGTGAGTGCAAGGCAAAGTACGGAAATGCGAACGTGTGGCACTACTTTACAGACATGTTTGACTACTTGACGCTTTCGGTGGTCATTGACGATAGGATATTTTGTATTCATGGTGGTGAGTAAACTATAGGATGAGAGAGCGCTTCTGGCAATTAACTTCTGAATGACAGGATTATCACCAAACGTACATTCGATAGATCAGATAAAAGTTGTAGATAGATTCAAGGGTACGTATGTTTAATATGAATATTGTTACTCGTAGGCTGATTGTTGACCAGAGATTCCGCACGAGGGACCGATGGCAGATCTAGTCTGGTCAGATCCAGATCCAGACAAAGAAGATTTCGGAATATCAACGAGGTATGAACGAATCTATCTCAAATTTGATATCTTAGTTTGCACTAATCATTGTCATTTTACAGAGGAGCCGGTTATACATTCGGAGCTGAGATAGTAAAGAAGTTTTTGGCAATCAACAATATGGTACACATATTACGAGCACATCAGCTATGTGAGCAAGGCTATCAGGTTCGTCCCAAGCCCCATCATTCTTTGACATTCCGTCTAACAGCAATAGGTCCTATTTGATGATCGGCTTTCGACGGTCTGGTCCGCTCCGAATTACTGCTATCGATGTGGAAACATGGCGTCGATTCTCGAAGTGAGCGATACTTGCGAACGAGTCTTTAATGTCTTCGATGCGGCCCCGGAGAACGAAGAGTATAGAGAACAGCAGGCATTGCAGCAGCCAAGCATGATTGAGTACTTTTTGTAAATCCTGTACAAATCTGTCGTGATTGTATTAATTGGAGATAAATGATAATTGTTTAATTTATGTTCAGTTTGATGTTTGCATGTATATTGGATTGTTCGTCTTTCATTTGCATTTGTGGTATAGGTAGTAATTGTTGCTGTCTATAATGTTGTACATGTATGTATTCTTAAGCAACAAGGTTTTCGATGGTTCATTTTCTGAAGTAGTGCTACGATATTATTTATGTAGAAGTAGTCAATTATTGTACTATATTACAGCGGCATCTAATACTTACAAGTTCTCGTATTCGCTATTCACATTTGTCGTGTTCGATCCTTACTCCAAATAGTGATATGATCCCATAAGATATACCTGCGGTGGCAACCGAGACTTTATCGGCATCAATACTTTCAGTTTTTTTTTCGTTTCGTCGATGTCCAACCTAAACGAACATTAGTAACAACACTCCTCAGCGAAACCAGAATAGCCTAGCTAGTCGAACTTACACGTAGATGAATCCCATTACGCTCGCTTCAGATATGTCTTCTTCCGAATCACTCGGACTGGCGTATAATAGCGCTAATACAGCGTTCATTAACGCTGCCGACACATCCATCTTCGCGACAAGTGACGGCAGCGCCGAGGTCTCGTCGGCTCCAATCGGCAGAGCCGATGAACTGACCAGATGCGATTCTTGTACACATATTAGTTCAGAGCATTTCAAACCTATGCCAATTGCTACTTACGTTCTACTATTCGATAGACAAAAATATTCGACATATCAATCGTCACTGTATATGCTGACAATGCGTTCTTCGGTGGTCCGTAAAAATACTGCTTGATTGCCCGCTGTTGTATAGCGCGAAGATATGCGGGATCATGTTCGACGACACCTCCTGATCGCGGTACTTTCACTACTGTGATTTCCTTCCGGGCCTGGTACTTCTTTAGCATATCATTGTAGAGACGTTCATGTCCGATGGTCACAATGACGTTCACTATTGTCATAGAAATTAGCATGAACTTACACACATTTCAAAGAATTAAAGAAGCGCATCATACCTGATAGATCTGATACAATGGAATCTATTATTTCATAGCCAACGCTCTGGTCAATTATTCCGGCAGCGTCAATAATACTACCTGCTATCCTAGCCTTATGATCCACAGCTATCCGCGACGACACTGCAAGCGAGAGCCGCGAAACAAGAGACTTATAATATCGGATATTTTCCGTAGGTGAATCTGATCCGAAATAGTAGACGATTGGATTCTTGGGTGGCACTTGGAGAAGTCCGGTTGTTTCGCTTGAACCCCAAAGATCTTCCTCCACATCCATCATTGTCGAGAATGAAGCTGCAGAAATCGTTCCTGGAAGACTGAGCATGCCCTGTATAGATAGTTAGAACTACAGAGGTTGTCGTACAACATTGTGGACCTACCTACCTCTTTAGGATCCAGGCTTACAACGACCGGTGTCCGTGACATCTTAACCGCATACGCCGACAGTATCTTCGCAAGTGCCGTCTTTCCAGAATTCCTTGGACCAATAAGTAAGACCTTTGGCCCTTCACCTTCTTGAGTCGCAGCGCCATTCCATCCAACGCCTCTGTCAACGTCGTAACCTCTCTTCGAATCACTGTTCTTCTGTGATGCTATATACAAGCCATCCTTCTCCTCGGCCTGTATTCGTAGCTTCTCTAGCGCAAAATGCAAATTTGCGTAGTTTCCCATGACTGTCTCGTCGGATATATATTCCGTGAGGACTTCGCCAGTCCATTCCAACCTACAGCCTTGCCACGTGAATACGCTTAGCTTTGCCGCAGTGAAGCTGTAGACAGGACCAACTACAATCTCCGTGCCAAATATTTCCGCATGCCCATGTAGTAACTAGTTGATAAGGGTGTGTTAACTCAAGTTGTTCGTCAGTGGGGTCGTGGATTTATCGCACCTTGACTGTCACGGTAGAGTTGATCCCGACTTCGAATCGCCATTCGCTCTCCTTCTCTAAGGTGACTGTATTCGGCTTAGAGCTAGTAGCGGGCTATTTATATGCACTTGTTATTAATTATATCCAAATCAAGGTGCCACTTTGCGAATGTGTACCTGTCCTGAAGTACTAAGACCCGGGAGCTCCATTGCGTGTAGGTCAGATCTGATGCAAGTCAAGTATGGTACGCGTCTTCAGCCGTGCTAATGTATATAAATGATATCCAGTTGAGCTGATGACGCACATCCAGGACCTATATTCCAATAACAAATAAGGTCGTGAATGAGCAAATGAATGTTGAAGTAAAAATGGGTGATCCGATATTTTGTTGTTTTGTGCGGCTCGCTGGTGTTTCGTTCTCTTCCAGTCTGAGAAAATTTCTTCCGTCCCTTTGTTTTCCGTATTCGAGTAGTCGTTCTCTAACGCACATTTGTTATTTTACTGGGAACTTTATACGTTAATGTTAAATTTATTTCGTTTTAACTACATACGGTGTGAAATGTTAATAATAAAGATTTTGCTCTGACGTATTCGATCCCTTTATGAGCCTTATTCCTGCCCGGTCGGTGCGAGATATATGAGATCCTATGACGAGACGTTATGACATTCTCTTTTCTTGAGAAATCATCTATGAAGACCGATCATATTCCAATTTCTTCACTTTCTGAGGATTCTCGTATTCATCATGCTGGGGATCGGTGGAGTTGAAGAATGTGCACTATGAGTTAATAGATAGATAGCTTGCGATATGATTGGACCTGACATTTGGATGGAGTCTGGAGTGGATGTACATCTTCACGACAAATCAGAATACTGAATATTGCGAATAATATAAAGTTGTCAACCGCTTTTCATATACTCCCCCGTATATTATCACTGGTGAAGCATGTATTTGTACATTTCGATCACTGATCAAACCCAAATGAAACACAAAATAAAATGAAATAAAATGTGAATATGTATAAAAGAAAGTGAATACAATAGATACAGTTGAGAAGATTGTCTTACGCCCATTCTCCATGGCAATGGATAGTCAGCGTAATATGTACAGCTGCTGATAGTGCACTGTCATAGTAGGTAACAGTCCGATTTTGAATTCATTCTTCCGTCAACTTCACTTAAACCGTCTCGCCAACAGGCGCTTCGTATCCCCCGTCGTCACCTCTCATGTTACTTGGCGGTTCTATTGAAGGCGTAAACTCGAGAACGACGAAGATGGCACCGACGCTAGATATTACATTAGAGTCAAGACGCCAACAAGCATCGCACAGTACTCACAGCATGATGACGGCACCGGCAACAATCCTCAGAGCGCCGGGGGCGATGATAAGAGCGCCGATAAAGATGTAGACTAAATCCATGGTTAGCACTCTTTGGTCACGGTGTTTCTTTCCAGCAAACTTACAAAGGCCGCGGCCAATGAATGACATCAAGAAAGAAGCATATCTGGCGATTTGACTAGGTAGCGAGAATTCTGTATTGTGTTAGTATACGCCGAACTTCGGAACATTAAAGACTGTTAAATAGGCTGCACGCACCTGCTAATATGACAAGGGAGCCGAAAAGAACTGTGTAGATAGCAACAACAACCTGTAGATGTCAGAAATTGACAGTGAGTCACATACAATGGCCCCAGGACATACTGATTGGCTACATTGGGAAGTATAGTTAGCAAATGTGCCACGTTGTGACGTACTACTGACATGATCTGTAGAGTAACTTACAAACCAAGAGGAAAAAAGGATACTAAACCGCCCAATACCTGTAAAAATTGACATCGTTAGTATATGAATATTAAATATACGTTAAAAGAAACGCCCAATCCGATGTTGCCAATTACGCTTCAGCAACTTCTATCCTCCTTGAGACCGCACACGCGCGTGCCCACACAACCGAAGTCAAGAGGAGGCAGTAAACTTACCATGAGCGCCCCGATAACGAGGTTAATAATCCTAAATGGACTGGCAATGTCTGAGTCGAAGAATACCATTGCTTAAAGAGAAGTCTAATGTCAATACAGATGTAATTGAGTAGCCGTTTGGATGAGGACTTCTGATTTGCCAATCTGAGATACTTCTATTCACTGATGACGACGCGAAGATGCTGCCGCCGGCGCCTAACTGCTCGAGCACAGGGTATCGCGAGCAACTAGACCGAAAACAACGGCAAGTCCCTATCGCGTTTCGAGTCGTCGTTCCGCTACACGGATGAGGTCTCATAGTTCTAGAAACTTATCTACTTATGTTCTTAACATTTTCGTCTGAAGATACTGTAAATATGAGTCTGATGGATGTTCACTCTTGACTTGGTTTTTATTGCTTCCACTTTTAATAAAGGAGTGATATTGAATTTGCTACTAATCTTGCTGTTGTTCGTAATATCTTGACTCATTTTTCGTGCTATTTTCTGTGCTGTACGATGGGTATGCACTGTGTGTGAAGCATGGACTGTGGCCGCTGGCGACCAGCACCAGAGTGAATTTCTATCAATGACTTTTTGCCGTTTGGAAAGGAAGTAGGTTAGTTTTGCTAATCCTCAGTGGAAAGGTTCGCCTTGGCCGCGGTCAACTATGGGTTGTAAGTTTCTAGCCCGTTTTGAAAGCCATGTATATGATTTGCATCGATCTTCGTTTGCTACATAACTCCACATATACTTTCTATTTGCCTATTATGGCAAATACCAAAAAGCCAGATGTACCTACAGACTTTCGAGGCAAGAATCTCGTTCTCTGCTTCGATGGCACGGGTCGGCACTTCAATGATAATCGACCCGCGTCCAACATTTTGAAAATATACCAGATGATTGAACGGGACTCGCAAACGCAGGTTCATTATTATCAACGTTTGTATTGTATACATGGCTTTGCTTCTTCCCGAGTTGTCTGACTGATATGTACAGCCGGTATTGGGACATATATTGGAAGCGACCATGATTTAGACTGTGACTCTTCCAAATGGAGGACTTTTTGGTTGAAACTCGATTCAATAGTCGCCTATTCTTTTGATGACCACATTATTGCTGGGTATAGATTCCTGATACGATATTATGACACAGGCGACAGAATCTGGATGTTCGGTTACAGTCGGGGTGCATTCACCGCCCGTATATTGGCCAGCATGATCGATCGCGTCGGCTTGCTGGGCCGCGGCAGCGAGGAACTCGTAGCCTGTGCATGGGAGATTTACAAGAATTGGGAGAATCATGGGCAACCCTTAGACCCGTTTTGTCGTGCCTGTGCACTGTCTGACAAGGTAAATACATTATTTCTCAGCGAGTCACGCCGCTTATGCCTAGCAGTTTAAAGCCACATTCTCGCAGTCCATCCCCGAGATCTACTTCCTTGGTCTCTGGGACTCGGTTAACGCCGTTGGTATCATCCGCAACCGCATCTTCCCCTATACGTCACACGCCCGCATCGTCAAACACATGCGTCATGCCGTCAGTTTAGACGAGCGCCGCTCTAAATTCAAGCAGAATCTTTACCGCAATGCGCATAGCGATAGCCTTTACGGACCCGATCCGAATGATATCGTCGAGCGGTGGTTCCCAGGTAACCACGGCGATAATGGCGGCGGCTGGCCGCCAGATCTACGGACAGGTGGTTTCTTGGCTGACCTGAGTCTGCGATGGATGGTGCGTGAGGCGAAGGAGCTCGGCCTGACGTTTCAGAAGGGGACTATCGAAACGCTAGCGTTGCAAGGCTCGGAGAGTGCGATAATGGCGCGGGCACACGATCTACTTTCCTTCGATCGGCAGCTTGGGAAGGGGAAATACGCGGCGTTGAGATGGTGGGCTCTCGAACTGTTACCATTGCCGTATATGGTGGATGTTAATGATACTGGAGTGTGGGAAACCAGATACAAACCCAACTTGGGCCGAAGGAGGGACATACCGAGGGATGCGGTTATGCATTGGAGCGTCAAGTGGAAGCAGATTCTTGATAAGCGATACAAGCCAAGGAATATTCCACGTACTGCCACATTTGACGACAATCGACTCAACGGACTGCCGGACGATCTTCCGAGCGATGATCCTACTGATGTCTCAGATGAGACTGTCATCTTCGGTAACGAGGGCCAGGAAGTAGTGGTTGCCTATATCTGATGCTGAAGCTGTTGGTTGGAGGGCTCGTTTGAGTAAGTGCGATGGCTATGTTCTGAGGGTGCATTTGCATCCTTACCAGAAAAATAGACATCTGAGAATTAACCGTGCAAGGTGTTTTATTGCTGTCTGTTTGTTCAAAGCGTGAATTGCTTGCTATGCCGAATTTTAGGGGTTCTGTATTATGTCGTGACAGTATACACCTCGAGCAGGTGGAATTGGTAGATATGTAATGGTAGAATAATATCTTTGCGTCCACGTAGGCGTACTCTGGCAATTTCAATCGAGGTTTGCTAACTGGCGATTGTTGCATTAAAGTGAGCAGAACAATACAGAGACAAAAGAGAAATTTCAAAGAAGATGGCTAGAGTATATACTACTTCCAAACATGCGGTGCGCGCAAGTTACTACGAGCTTCTATGATGCGATTAAACATCTTATGGTATTTAATTTGCAGTGCTGCGAGTTGGCCAATTTCCCCTTCCCAACTGCGAATGTGGACTAGGGCTGCGTAGATATAAGCAAAATAATGGATTTAGAGATAGAGACAGGTTGCAGGTTCACAGGTGATCCGTAATCGAATAATGTGGGATCCAATGGCCAAAGATAGGTTCACAGGTAATTCCTAACACTATATTCCAAATTCTCAAGAAAAGAAAATGGAAATTGGATTAAGACAAGAAGGAAGTAATCATCCAACAAACCGCCTCATAAACAACCGACTATGAAAAGTGCTGCACTTCTGGACGCCCTTGCACTCGTTGCTTACCAACAATGTGTTTGTCTGTCTAGTTGAGCTGGGAAGGGAACTCTCTAAAGCCCAAATTCTATGATTCCTGGGATGAAATTCCGGTCCATGAATCCTTGGACATAATTGCGACATCTTGAGGAAAAAGGACATTGCTCCGTAGCTGCTTCAGCCAAATAGCGCAGTAAATGTTCTAAGAGCGATCCAGTACGTTGAGCTTGTTATCGCGGCCTTGCTCGAAAAATTTGATAAGTCAAGTGTAACGAGCTCATTATTCATACTGCGATCATACTCATAGGCCGAAAGAGTTGCGAGCTAATGCTAATTTGAATGAGAAGAAAATTGACTATAATAGGTAGGGAAAACGAGCCATTTCAACGCGAGAAGAGTTCGTCGACTTCACGCGACCGTTTCAGTCCATCTAGTTGGGACTTCCTTGTGTTCGTGATGTCGGTCGAGGCGAGGGTGTATGGACAACCAATCACAATTGGCGAAATCCCGGTTTTTCATACCGCCGCTAACCAAGATTTTGGAACTCGTCTTTCGAACCACTTGTTTCCCGACCTAATTCTTCACTCCACACAATCCGCCTATAGAATGTCCGCGCGCTCGTTGATCAGGTCGACTCAATCGGTGCTGCTCTCGCGCTTCGCATGCAAGGCAGTTGTGCCCTCTGCTAGATCCGCTGTTTCGCTTGGTAAGTGTGCCATTTCCTTTGCAAGGATCGACGTCGGAACGAATTCTAGTCGACTGCGCAATCTGTATTTGTCTTTCTTCTTGGAGACGGATTGCCGTTTGAGAATGTTCTCCGTTGTCAAACAATTCATATGGTTGACTTATTGTTTACGACGTGGAATCGTTGACTATATGACGATTCGCGACTGCAAGAAGCATATTATTATCTTTGCCTTCATTTTCAGCTTCATACAAGTTTCTGATATACTTGCAAGACTAATTTGTTTCGTTCATCAATTAGATCAGAGACGGTTCGCGTCCGACAGCTTCTACACCGACAACACATACAAGGTACCCGACTACTCAAAATACCTAAAGAAGAACAAGGGCGATGACAGCTCTCGAGTTTTCTCCTACTTCATGATAGGCACTTTCGGTTTGCTGAGTGCTGCCTCGGCGAAGGCTACCGTACAGGGTCTGTATATAATAGTTCGAAACATAGAAGAATAAGTTCAGTGCTGACGGAGGATCTAATGCAGACTTCTTGTCCAACATGGCTGCTTCTGCAGACGTTTTGGCTTTGGCTAAGGTTGAGGTTGACCTCTCTGCCATTCCTGAGGGAAAGAACGTCATCATCAAGTACATTTCACTCTTTGCTTTTTAATATTCTGGAGTATGAATGCTAACGTCGTGGTTTAGGTGGCGTGGAAAGCCCGTTTTCGTAAGGCGTCTCGATCTCAACGGAATCTAGACTCCAATTGCTAACAAGATGTCAGATTCGTCATAGAACCGCGCACGAGGTGGATGAGGCCAGAGCTGTCAACATCTCTACCCTTCGTGACCCCCAACTGTAAGTAGCCACACAATTTGGAAACTATGTCACTCTGCTCTAACTAGACGTTGCAGGGATGAGGACCGTGTCCAGAAGGCTGACTGGCTGGTTATGCTTGGCGTCTGCACACATCTTGGATGTGTGCCCATTGGCGAATCTGGTGACTTCGGCGGTTGGTTCTGCCCTTGCCACGGTTCCCACTACGATATTTGTACGTCCCACTAATTTTGCAATCCATTCATGCAATTTATATCGCGTGTATTATACTGACTTTATGCTGTTAGCCGGACGAATTAGAAAGGGACCTGCTCCTTTGAACTTGGAGATCCCAGAATACGCTTTCTCGGCGGATGACAAGGTTGTCATCGGCTAAGCTAATAAATGTGTAATGCAGTGCGTTAGGCGCGTTAGTATTTGTCTATATAGAATCAATTGAGCTTTCCAATCAATGTAACGGACAGATTAGTCTTGTCATAGGTGATGACGGTCAAGTCATCTAAGGTGACTACGCGATTTCGGCCAGATGAGGAATTATGATCTCACTATTCAACCTCGTGTCCATAAATATGCTGATTCATACTGTGGGCACATCTGTGTTTCAAAACTGGGTTTCAGTAACTCTTCGCAACCAGTTCAGGCGTTGTGTCATTCTTAGTGCTATACTTCAACTGTGACGCGATATGGCACTACTCTAATCATTGATGCTACTAGAAGTAGTCACCCCTCATTTCGAACGTCCGAGCATATCAGAACATGACGTTTTGTTGTATTCGTATCCAATCCCGATGCACTCTGTCGTATCGTACAAAACCTGCTGACTACAATCCACAGCTCTATAAACTCACGCACATATCAGTTTACAATAGATCGTCGTCCTGCTGCAACAAATGATCCCCCTATAAATCCTATATCATTGAATTTCTACTCCAGCTCTATAGGGTCCGGACCAGTCATAACCCTAGGCACTGGAAGTGATGCTGGTGCCGAAATAAGCGGGATCGGGATCTTAATGACCCCATCCAGTGATGTCTGAGTAGGGCCCGTCTCTAGACGAGGGGTTGGTTCTTCTCCAGCTAGCTCGATATCCGTCATTGGCTCGACAAGCCCTTCTGCTTCGGCTCGTGCTTTTTGGTCTTTCAACACTTTCTGGAGTGGTACTGTTCTTGGGATAACATCTGTGGAATTAAGTTAGGAATTGTTGTTACAAGATGGATCACTGGCATCCTACCTGCTAAGAACTCCAGCTCATCGAGTTTGTGAACAGCGTTAGCTAAATCAGAGTTAGACATGATATTGCAACAATTATCACCGATATACAATAACTTACCCAGATCTTTATAATGTAACGTCTTCCGCTTATCGCTCCGAGACATATGTAACCCTTGCTCGCAAATATACTGAATGAATAATTCCTATCCATCAATGGTCAGTTCTCGTACTTTTCATTCGCCGACCTGCGCCCACACAACTTCATACCGTCGCAACCGTGACTGCATAAGCCGCGCTATTAGAGCACGCACGAACATCCTCGTCAAGCTTGATTATTCGTTTCACGCGTGCAAGCGGCAACGACACCGCAGTCGTCGCATTCGACGCTTTCTTCTTTTTCTCTGGCTTTGCATCGGCACCAGATTCATTTGCGACAGGGGCAGGAGTCTCCTCGGCTTGGATTGACTCCTCTAGTATGTGCGTCTCGTTGGTAGTCATTGTGGAGGTAGTAAATGCGTTGTGTCGTATGGATGCTTTTAGAGGTGTGATCAGCTGGCAGCGTGACGTTGGGATGGGATACTGTTGGACGTGACTATTGACCAGAACGCGTTACACCGAACTGTCTTCCCAACATCAACCTCTTCGACCAAACCAAGAACATCAGAGAACTTTAATATCAGCAAGATTTGAATTCTGCAACGTTATTCATTGAAATTACTCTTCCGAACTAGTTAACTATTATGCCTTTAATGCGGTAGCTTGACCATGTGCGGCGCGAACAGACGCGTCCACTCGACACGTCGTCCCCACGGGGTATACTCATGATTATATACCTTGTGCTTTCATGACTTTTCTATAGCTAATGTTACCAATGATCGTATGCCATAAATATCGGAAAGTTATTGCTCTCGTTGTGCCTATAAAGGGCACATAATGATGTTGGAATCGTAGTACATCTGTATCCATAAGAAATTGGAAAGGGTTAGGTGACTTTAGGCTGGCCCATACTTTATCAACGCATTACGGCTTCGATACGGTATGGTCAAGACGCATCACCGACGAATACGTGATTCGAGAAAGATAGTCCGGTCGATGTATAAATTGGTAAACAGCACCCAGATTTGGATTCTGATTTAGCACAATTGCAAAGGTTTAATTTTCTGAGGCTTCTATCAGATGACTAGGCGCTAATTTCTATGAGTAAGTCGAAACGGCAGGGCGGACAACATTTTGGAAGTTTAAGGGAACTTCCTACGCTGCAGTTGGACACAGACACACGTTCTTCAGATCTATATTCAGCGTCGGGTGTTCGACAATCCGTAACTATATTGGGCAATTCGCGGATTCATTTCATTCGCTCGAGGGTTTCGTCAAATTAGCTGAGTACAACTCTTCAAACTCGCCAAAGCACAGCACCATGGCAACTACAGATTTTGAGCAGATCGCCGAGATAAAGCGGTATGAAGATTTCTCAACTATTGGTAGGTCAGTTGCTCGCGTTCAGGGGAGATCTTAGCGGCTAACCTTCAATTGCGTCTCAGATTGGGTCCAAGATGCCGCACGAGATCAACTCCGGCAACGTGTTAGACGATCACGGAATCTGAAAATATACGGGCGAAGTAAGGTAGCAACTTTGCTAGCATATATGCGGACAATATATGAGTCTGCAGAAGGTTGGATAGTTGTTAGTTGTATAGGTATGAAGACTTCACTAGGCAGTGGACAATACTGATAATTGTTTATTCAGGTGTCGCAATAGGAGTGGACGCGGCCATCCTCAATATCGTGACGGAATGGTTGTCGGACATTAAGTTGGGATATTGCACGACAGGATTTTATCTGAATGAGAGCTTCTGCTGCTGGGGTGATGAAGGTGGTGAGTTCACGAGATCTGATGTGATTAGTCCACCTTTATAATTTTGGCTAATTGTTCTCCAGGCTGCCCAGAATGGCACAGATGGTCGTCATTTGGACCATTCGACTACTTGATCTTCGTGACACTTTCCGTAGGTCTTGCAACAATGAGCGCCTTCCTTGTGCGCTCTTACGCCCCGTATGCCGCTGGTTCTGGTATATCGGAGATTAAATGTATTGTATCGGGATTTGTCATGAAGGGATTCCTCGGCGGATGGACATTACTCATCAAGTCTCTTGGGTTACCTCTGGCAATCTCCTCGGGTCTCAGTGTAGGGAAGGAAGGTCCTAGCGTGCATTATGCTGTTTGCACAGGAAATGTCATTGCCAGGTCGTTCACCAAATACAGGAGAAACGCAGGTATGATATCGCCGTTCAAATGTTTAATCATCGCTAATCATTGGCTAGCCAAAATGCGCGAGATCTTAACGGCGTGCGCGGCGACTGGTGTGGCGGTTGCCTTCGGCAGTCCGATTGGCGGCGTTCTCTTCTCCCTGGAAGTATGTTGAATGGTTTTGTATCAAATGTTCCATAGTTCACAATTATCAGGAAATCTCTTCGAATTTCAACCTAAAAACCATGTGGCGAAGTTACTTTTGTGCTCTCGTTGGCACGGCTACCTTAGCTGTACGTGTTGCGATTTACTAGTATCATATATCCTGAACTAACTCTGGAATATGAAGGCTATCAATCCTTTTCGTACTGGCCAACTCGTCATGTTCCAGGTCCACTATGACAGGGATTGGCACTTCTTCGAAGTCATTTTTTATATCATACTCGGCATCTTCGGTGGCCTTTATGGGATATTTGTGACAAAGTGGAATTTAGTTGCCCAAGCGTTCAGGAAAAAATACTTGGCGAAGTACGCTGTTGAAGAGACGGCATGTTTGGCGGGACTCACGGCGATTATTTGTTACTTTAACAAGTTCCTTAGGATCGATATGACAGAAAGCATGGAGATTTTGTTCCGCGAGTGCGAGGGCGGCGAAGACTATTATGGACTGTGCCAGTAAGTAACTGTACTTATACGGTTCGTAAATCACATACACTAACTTCTGACCTAGGCCATCTAATCGCCATCAAATGATAGTCTCTCTCCTCTTCGCTACCATCATTAGAATTTTGCTCGTTATCATATCCTATGGCTGCAAAGTCCCTGCTGGAATCTTCGTGCCTTCAATGGCAATCGGTGCTTCATTTGGGCGATTAGTCGGCATCGTCGTGCAGTCTCTCCACGAGTCACATCCAGATTCGCAGTTGTTTGCGGCCTGTGTGCCAGGAGAGCCATGTATCACGCCGGGGACCTACGCATTTCTGGGTGCAGCAGCAGCTCTCTCTGGGATAATGAACATTACGGTGTCGGTTGTGGTGATCATGTTTGAAATCACTGGCGCATTAACGTACATTTTGCCCACAATGATTGTCGTCGGTGTCACGAAGATTATCAATGACAAATTTGGCAAAGGCGGAATCGCGGACCAGGCTATTTGGTTCAATGGATTCCCGTTCCTGGACAATAAGGAAGAGCATGTGTTTGGAGTAAGTGTGTCGGATGCAATGATTCAGAGTGTTTGCGTTTTCCCATCCTATGGCATGACCTTAGGAGAAGTTGGTGAGTACGCTATTTGATTATGTAAGAGACCGGATGCTAATAGGAACAGAGGACATCCTCAAACGGAACAATTACAGTGGATTCCCGATCGTGCAGGATACGCGCTCGATGATCCTAACTGGTTACATTGGCCGTACAGAACTCCAGTATGCGATAGGTATGCCCTCCACCATTTTACCATCCAAACAAGACGACTAACTTTCTCAGATCGTTCCAAGCGTACGAATCGAATCTCTCTATCTGCCACCTGCTTCTTCACGACCCTCGACCAAAAATCCATTCAACGTTCCTCTGTCGCTTTTGCATCTGCATCGTCCACATCTGTGCACAGCAGTAACGCCGTATCTGCTAGTGGCAACAACTCTTCAGGCATTCTTAATGAGGACGGAGGCAACTCTCTCGGTAATAATTTCCCAAATGGGTCCACCACTACGGCTGCATCAACAACCCAAGGTCGAATGTTACAGATTCAACTACCCACAGGAGCGTCCAATGGATCACATGGCCTATTTCCGGCAGCCACAGTAAGCGGCAATTCATCAAATGCTGCAGTAAACGGCACAGGACATGAAAGCATGCATATCGACTTTGCGCAGTTCATAGATGCGACACCAATCACAGTGAACCCCAAGTTCGCGTTGGAGACGGTCATGGAGCTTTTTAAGAAGATCGGACCAAGCGTCATATTGGTGGAGCATAGAGGGAAGCTTCTGGGGCTGATTACGCCGAAGGATTTATTGAAATATCAGTTTAATAAGCATTGAGTTTGGCATGGGCAAGACGTGTATGATACATATATAGACTTAAGGATTTTACGCGTAAATTATGACAACTGCTTCTATGAACGGGCATTATGCGGGGCGAACCTTACGCTTTACGAGCACATGAAATATGATTAAACGAGCAACAAACGCTATTGAAATCAAGGCTTTATTCGCAAATTCAAAAAGTGTAAAATATACAGATAGTTATATCTTGAATACCATGTGTCACCTATGACATATACCAGAAGAGCAAAAAAAAATACGTATAAAATTATGTATCTCGCAATAGAGCCACATAACATTCAATCGTGATGGTGCTTCTCTATATGACCTATACTACTTTATCTGCCTCTTCTTGCTAATTTATTGTGGCCTCTAGCTGTCCAAGATCGCATCTAGTTCTTGAATTGCTTGGCTTCCACATTTCTATTCTCAATGGCGCTCTCGAGAGTCTCTTTTCCCTCGAAGATAGCCTGGATCTTCTCGTGGATGTCCTTGAAGGTTTGGAAGACACGGTACGGGATTCCTTCGCGTTCACAGTAGGTAATGAGATCACGACCTATTCTCGTTAATTACGGTCTCGTGCTAGCCAACAGACAACCTTAACATACCAACTTTGGCAAACAGAAGATCAGTCTCCTGAGCGGCAGACAAGTCCGAGACACCATCACCGCAGTAGAACATAGTTGGTCGCTGACCATCAGGCAGCGCGGCGTACGGCCTAATTGCCCGCGACTTGTCGTGTCCGAAGTCCGACTCGTCCCTGTAGACAATGTCCCACGATCCGTCCTCATTGATACTGACATCGTTCGCAACGATCTCAATCTCATCGGCGGCATCCGCGCCGACGAGCTTCGTGAGCAGAGCATAGATGATTGGCTTCATGCCGCTAGAGACGACGACAACGGGGATGCCGTTTGCCTTGGCCCATTTGTAGAAGTCGGCAAAGCCGGGGTCTAGTTCGATGTCTGGTAGGTATGTCAGTGACGTAAACCGCAGCGGTCACTGGAAACTAAATTGACGTACGCTCTTTCAGATATTCAATGCACTCGGGAAATGGCTTGTGGACTGAGTCCAACATGTCGCGGAAGGCATCTCTACATAAATCGTCAGTATATTCACCGGACGTACGTACTGATTTGATGTGCACATACCTGAAAGTCAATCGACCCTCGAGGACATCAATGTTCAGCTGTCGTCTTCTCTTCTCACCATACCCAATGTTGTCAGTCATGTAATCATTACTGTCCTATATGGCCACATTGTTAGTCAATTGATACAGCTATCAAAGACTTGCCATATGGGACAAATATTTTCCCAGTCAATAAATAGCTTCCATGAAGCATATAGATATCTACGCCGAGGATTTGAAGTCTTTTCACGGTTCCTCTATATTCGAAGGCCGACAGCGCCGCACAGGGCTTCGACTTTAATGGCAAACGAACATCACACACCTGAAGAGTGACAGTTCCATCCCAATCCGTGAAGACGATCGTCTTTGTGCTTGGAACGACGAGCATGGCTATTCTGTTAAGTCTGTTTATAATATGTTAGATTCGAGCGAGTTTTGTTGATCGTATTTGTCGAAACTACATAAGGTCGCGATCGTTGTTGACCTCGGGGGTGTAATTTTAAAAGCGCGCACAGGGTAAATAATGGCTGCACGCACGCGTACAAGTGAGACCGCTAGTTGATAGGGCGTTTAGCATGCCCGCGTACAATTTGGTCACCCCGCACAAATTGCCGTTGCCCCAGTGGATATTACCAATGCGCATAGTGGCCAATTAATACGCGATAACGAACTAACTCTTAGTGACAGCCAAACTAGACCATGATCATGATAGAAGACGGCTAAGAGGGACGAGTGAAGAATAAAGATATAAGGACAAGACGATCTTCAGTTTTTGTGGCTCCGAGTTCCATAATGGTATATTACCGTATGCAATGCAATCTCTATCACGGGTCAGGAACATCGTTGCCGAAATTGCTTTCTGCCATGTACCATAATATCATAACGACAAAAAAGATTCGTACGGCGACATCAGTCAGTCGAGTAGCTATATCCCTTAAGAGCCACTTCCTTGGCAGTCTTATATGATTTGATCATGTATTGACCGCCTCCTCCGCATATAACAAACCGTCAACTGGCACACCCTACCCACAAGCAGCTCGTCTCTCAAAATATATCTCATTATAATTGATCAGTGTGATATCGAGATGAAAGGCAGCTTCGGAGTTTATCAAATGACGGTCGCATGAGATTTGAATGGTACTATTTCGGCTCAGTAAGAGACTTTTGACCAACGATGATTAATTCGAATCACAGTTCCAGGCTTTCGTCAGTAAACAGCAAGATTCGAACTAGACAACTCAATGGCAGGCTTTAAAATCATTCTAGATCATTATCAGCCTTGTAACTAGCTCTTCCAATTATATTGCTATGTAAATGGAACTAGCACGAAGGCGGATGTAGTGTGCGGCGCGGCGATGACAAGCGATGACAGACGACGATGCCTAATTGCGCGTCTTAGAGCTTACAGATCGCCACACTACAAGGTACGCACGCGGACGTTTGCGACACTGCGCCTCCCCAACGATCCCCTCTTCCAAGTCACTGACGTCTTGGTGCTTTCTGAGGTTCTGTCTTTACCAAATTTTTTTTTCTGTCTCTTTAATAGAAATTGGTCGTGCTCTTTATTACTTTTCGAGCCCTTTGTCTCTTATTAGTTGTGCTCGCTGATCAGTCGCCGGATCCGGCTGATCTCGTATTAATAAACACCACAATCGATCTTGCATCCTTCAAATCCTCAAAATCACATCATGGGGTTTTCTCATACATTCATCTGGTCAGCAGTTACATATTACGATTGCTTTTAGTCTGGATCACACCGCTAACGTTCATCCAGGCCCGCTGATCCCAACGTCAGCGAAGTCTACGTCACAGGCTCTTTCGACAATTGGTCCAAGTCTGCACCTCTTGTCAAGAATGTCGACGGCTCCTGGTCTGTCTCTCTCCCGCTCCCTAATGAGAAAATTACCTACAAGGTATGCATATATGTATATTTTCATAACGAATCAAGCATGCTGATTGTGCTCTCACAGTTTGTCGTTGACGACAATTGGGTCACTGATCCTAACGCCAATAAGGAGACCGATGCGTCAGGAAATACAAACAATGTAATCAATCTGGAAGACATCACTACCGAGTCTACCACGAGCAGCATGCCTGGCGCATTCATTCCCGAGAGCGGCGGAATTCCCATCGGCTCGCCTGCCATCGCGACCGCTGCTGTTGGTGCGACTGCCACATCGGGATCTGAATCGACATCAACTGAGACTAAGTCGGCGACTGATCCAGTACCGGAGGCAGTTCCCGAGACCATTGTTACTGGGCGGACTTCACTTCCTGGATCGTTCGGACCTGACAGCGGCGAGCTACCGGTTGAATCGTCTGCGACCTCGACTGAGACGGCGGAAGCTCTAGAGCCGGAGACTGCGCCTACTCCACTATCTGCGCATGCTCCCCCTTTCATTCCTGGCGGTGGGATTGTTCCCAATGCTGGGAACGCCGACGTTCTACCAGCTTCTGCGGCAACCTTTTCTGCTGCTAGTACTGCTACCGCCGCGACTGAATCGAAGCCAGCGATGGAATCGGCTGCCGTCACTGCTACCGCCGATCCTGAGCCAACTCAGTTCACTACCACTGAGCCTAAGGAAGAGACTACTGTGCCGGCGTCCGCAACAACTGCGGACGAGCCGGCGCCGACTCCCACCGTCATTCCTCAGTCGAAGGTTTTGCATAAGCCATTCCTCGGCACTCCCGGCCTCGTCATCCCCGCAAACGCAAACGAGATCAAGGAGCTCCGCGAGATCTCTAATGTTGACGCGCGGACGCTCAATGAGCCTAAGGCGAAGGCTTCTGTCACAGGGCCCGCTCCAGGCCCCACTGAGAATGAGGATGCTAAGCCGACTCTCGAGGAGGAAGTTCCTTCTGAGCCTGTGCCAACCCCTGTACCGGCCAAGGCGCCGTCTCTGGAGAATATTGCCCCTTCAAAGCAGGACAGACCAGTGTTATCTCAGGAGGAGATGCTTGGCGCGTTTGCGGCACCGCCTGGAATTGTAATTCCCCAGAACGCCGCCGCTATTCAGGAGCTTGAGAAGCCGGTGCAGAATACTACAGCTACTACCGGACCGACGACGACCTCTGCCACCGTCCCGGACATGGGTACAGCCAGGACCATGGGTACAGCCAGGACCATGGACACGCCGGTCGAGGCAGTTGCTGCAAATTCAGACGCCGGAGCGCAACAGACTCCTCCTCTTTCTGCAGACAGCACTGCCTCAGAGGCCGTGAGCACGTCCACCACAGGCGTGATTCCGATGTCTGCGGTCGATTCTGTCCTCAAGGACATCGAAACGCCAGTTGAGAATGTCACCGCAAGCTCAGACGCGGCTACTCGACAGGCTCCGCCTGCTTCTGCCGACAGCACTGTTTCTGACGTCGTGAACACTTCGACGTCGTCGGCACCTGAGATTGTGAATGTAGAGGATATCCCGAAGGATGCGGGGACTAGCAATGTGGTACCTCACGCATCGGCGAATAAGTCATCTTCAGTGCCCGCGCCGGCGAAGAAGTCGAAGGACAAGTCATCGTCACCAAAGAAGCCGTCTTTCTTTGATAGGGTTCGAAAGCTTTTTAAATGATCTTTTTAGTTATTGTTTGCGTATTGTACTGTATGATTCTGTATTAATATCGCCTCGAAGAGTTTATTTCTTGTCTATTTTAAATTTTTCTCGTTCAAGCGTTCTTTCCTGTTTTGCTTCTCATTCTTTTCCTATTCTCTTCTCTCTCTTGTTTCGTTTATTTTGTATGAACGTACTTTTTCTTTAATAGTTTAATACAAAGTCTAATTGTTTAACTTATCTTTCTCTCATTTTTTCTTCTTCTCTATATAGTTCGAATCCTATCTGCGCTATCCTTTCTTTATCTTCACGGTTTCCGTCGCGGCATATGGCGTTCGTTACTACCTCGAGCATCCGACGACATTTTTCGGCATTGGCAGCGGGAAGGCGACTGGAGCGGCAGCGTGATTAGTAGTAAAATTGTGGATGAGTGACGGGTGCGATTTGAGCGACTGGCGATATAAGGTGAAGTCGGCATGGAATATTGATTTCTGTGATGCTTGCTCTCTGCAGGTTCATTTGGGCAATTGAGGCACATAAACAGATTTGCTTTAAGGCTTTGAGTTTCATTTCTTCGGTGTAAGGATATATTAACGCGGCTCTTGAAGGAAGGAATATAGATGTTAGATGATAAAGAGCAGGAGGTATATCAGTTCAAGTATGGTTTCACGTAATCAGAATATATATTACAGCTTAAAAATATTGAACAATTGCTCCATTCCTTTCAAGTTGTGATTTTCGAGATCAATCGATAAGAAAATTTAATAAAACAATAACTTCAAAAAAAAAAAAAAAAAAAAGGGAAAAAAAGTAATGCGATGTCTGTGGATCGAACACAGGACCTTCAGATGTCAATAACCAAAGTTTGAACACTTCAGTCTGACGCTCTCCCAACTGAGCTAACCCCGCATATACCAACAGCCAAGGAGTGGTGATCAATATGATAAGTCCTTAAGGGTTAGGTGGCATTCTAACAATAACAGATAAAAATAATTAATAAATACCTCGTTAAATACAAAAAAATATGACGGTTGAAAGATATCATTCATTTATTGATGAAATAATACGAGTCTTATATTCAGCCTGGCTAATAATATGCACGCAGCACGTCGTGTTATGAGAAATACTGAAACTTAAGTTGTTAAGTAGGGGGCGTCTTCTATCAATCGGCACAATCCTCGTCCAACTATGTAACCTACGTAAGGTGACCGTCAACAGCCTCAAAGCTGACGATACTTGCGAGCAGGCGTAACTGCTTTCGTAACGAAGTTGTACGATTTTGCCGTTCACGTCACGATAAATATGGTCCATTGGCTACTCAACTCTGCTAAATGAGACTTTCCCATTCGCACTGATATTAACTTCACGCGTCTTGCGTACCAAAAGCCGTGGCTTGGTCTGTCAGGTAGTCGTCGGAACGTTTGATGCCGAGCCTGCGGTCGAGCTCCATCACTTGAAGGCGAAGCGCTCGGTTGTTCTCCTTCAGCTCCTAGGGACGAGTCAGGCAAACGGTCAAAGACAGAAAACGTGTGTCATACTTACCTCCATCTCCTCCTTTGTCTCGGAGCCGATGTGCTCTGCAATCTTGGCTATCCGCCAGAACCGCAGGACGACAATCAGCTCGGCACCTTCCAACGCAGGCCCCTGCTCCAGGATGTCGATGACGAAGCTTGCAATGATGACCGCCGCATCCAGCCTCCTCAGCCAGCGCCCTTTGCCAACGAAATAGAGCAATCCAAGCGCATACACTGAAGAGATCAACTCGACCATGAAGATGGTCGATATCGTGAGGGACAGGCTGCCAATGACTGGCAAGGCTGCTTCTAGGAAGCCATATACATCAGGGTGCTCGCACGAGAACAATTCTATGTACAATTCTGCTATCACGAGCAGCGTTTCCACCGCGACAAGGGTGATGATGATGATGTGCGATACACGGGAATCGAGAAAATCCCGGATACGCTTTCTAAGACATTGTTCAAAGCGAACGATGGAGTAGGTCGGCCGCGCATCTGCATGCCGGTCTCCCAGTAACGACGACGTTGAGCTGCTCATTGTGCAGATTGAGAATGTAGAAAACTATTTCATACAAGCTATTATTATATTATATGATATGCGGTGGCAGTGGAGTGGGAACACGTGTGCAGGATCTCCCTCCTGTCGGGCGAGGAAGTCCGACTGGTATAAAAAGCCTCACTGTGGTTGATATGGTTTGGGCTGCTTACGCTTACGGCTCGAAGTCCCACGCGGTTGTCGAACATGTTACAAGCAGGGAGGAGGAAGTTACCCTGCTGGCTGATAAGACCCTATACGTCACCGGGCTTTCTAATCCAAAGTTTAAAAACATGGGGACAACCCCCGCTAGTCCCTTTCATTACGCGCATCAAGTATACGGTGGTATCTCCCAACGGTGGCCGGTATCGACAACCAGCACCAAACATCCGCCGAACGTAGCCTCCCCTTTGCTCGTCAGATAAAGCGCGAGCGAGGAGTAATGTAAAAAAGCGTGTGTCATTGACAAAGCATATTCTTGTCATGAACTAAGCGTGTTATTGCCGCAAACGACGCGTAAACACGTTAAACTCATGGTGCGGTTCCTCGACTACTGCTTCTGGCTATTTCAACTGGCCTCCAATCATGGATGCTGATCTCCCTTTTCCACAGCCTCCACCTCTAGAAGTTATTATTTCAGTGTTCGCTTCAATAGATGATGTATTCAGCTTTCTCAAGAACTATACTCAGCAACTTCCCTTTTTTATATCTTAATAATTGCCTATACCCCTTCGCGGCTTGGAGTGTTTATCGAACACGGAATAATCGCATGGTGCTCTCTGCTTTGAAGACGTGCTACGCGTGCTTCCTAATCCAGCCGAACTGAACCGTATTAGAGTTGCCGCTCTATTAGAGACATTTTGCCACAAAGTTTCTTAATAGTTTCTTAGTTCGTGCGCATCCAAACCAGGCAACCCTAGCCCTTAAGATATTTACTTACGGCCACTTTCAAATCAGAAATTTTGCCATCGAACGTCTTAACTCAATTATTAAGGTTTACAACCATCGAAAATCCATTTGTAGGGGTGAACGCGTAGCTTGGACGATTTGTCGGCCCCCTAGACGCGAACTTCGTGGACTTTTCCGCAGAAGAGCTACTGGATGACAGTGAGTTCACACAAAACGTATTGAACATTTAGAGCGATCTGGTTAGCGTTCGTCAGTCACGGTTGCAAGAAACGCGCGAATCGTGCTGTTTGTAGCGTGTGGAAAGACCAAGCAATATTATTGCAAGAGTAAAACGCGTCGGTGTTCAAGGTTGGAGCTAGTCCAGAGTGGGGATAGCTTTATTAAGCTAGTCCGAAGTGGGTTTAGTGCTATTGCCTAACTAGTGGATAAGGTCTGTCCTGAAATGCCTTATCGATAGGGCAGGTTTGGAGAGCTGCTATGGCCTAATTGGGACGGGCATGCCCTAATTGGGCAATGTACCCTAGGAAACTTTTTAGGAACTTTGTGGCAAAATGTCTCTATTGATAAAAAAACGTGTCATCGAAGTTGCCAGGAACCAGTCCGGACAGGGTAAGGGTTAGTGGATGATGGGGAAATCGGAGATGAGCGTCGGAGATGGATGTCGGCGATGGGCGTGAGCGATGAGCATCGGAGACGGATTCGGCGAGGGTCCTCGGAGCAGGACGCCGGCGAAGAGCCTCATCGACAGAGTTCTGTTCAGTTGTGTTCAGTATATATAGAGGTCTTGCGACCGTGTTTGATTTTTGACTTGAATATATTATTCTAAATCCAATAACTAAGTCTTTCAACTGTGAAATTGCGTTGCGCCCTAACAGAAGTGTTGGGTTTAGATTGATGCTGTGCGAATGAAGTAGTGCTGCTTCTCACTCTACTATACATTATACCATTAATATCTCAGGATCAGAGCATAAACTGTCCAAAGAAACAATCTGGAAACTGACACTCTATAAGGCTCGTCTCGAAACCCTGACCATTCCATTTCAATTGCTAAACACCCGATCAAGAGCCCACTTGTGGAGCTCAGTTGACAATCTCAAAGCGACGAGTTTCATCGTCGTTCACAGCGATGGTCTTGACCGTCCAGCCCCAAAGGTCATCCTGCTTCATCTCATCATAGCTCTCGGTACTTGATTTGATCTGCCGCCTTCCTTCATAATAAACACCGCTGATTCCATCCACGTCAGGACTGACAGCCAACCAGGCCAGGGACGCGCCAGACTCCTTGGGCGTGTGGATATTGATCAGCAGACGCAGGAGGGGAAGTATGCGAGGCAGGAGGCGGAGCCACAGAAAGCGTGCCATGGCACCGGCCTCCCGCGCGAGTCCCGTCCCTGGCATCAGCCCGGGGTCAAAGGCGATGACCGTCCATGACCGCCCCGGAACGCGAGCCAGCCGTCCGTGGAGGGCGTAGGTCCACATCACGTTGACGAGCTTGCTGGTCGCGTACCGCTGCCGGCCGGGGTTCTGGACCGTCTCCCGCGTCGGATGCGCCAGCTCCTCGGCCATGTCGTACTTGGCATCCTTTTACCCGGTCTTTTGGGCCGGGTCGTGCGTGCCGCTAGCCGTGATGACGACTCGCGCTCGGTCCGCCAGATGTGGGAGCAGGAGGGAGAACAGGAGGGCGTGGCCCACGTGGTTGACGGCCAACGTCCTCTCAATGCCATTGGCGCTGTACTCGACTCCATCGGGAAACTGTAATCCCGCATTCAGGAGTAGGGCTTGAATGAGAGGATACTTTCTGGTCTCCCATTCTTTGACGAACGAGCGCACCTTGGCCAGATCCGAAAGGTCGAGGGCGAGGAAGCTGACATTATCGCAACCAAGGGCACGCTTGATCGACTCCACGGCGGATTGCAGATCTGTACGTGAAGCAAGCACAATGCGGTGCTTGGGACACTGGCGGGCAATCTCGAGGGCACAGTAATAGCCTAGGCCAGATGTGCCACCGGTGATGAGAACGCTGCGACAAAGATCGGCCATTGGGTTCGAAAATCGAATTCCAAAATCGAGATCAGATATGATGTTCACAAAGCGAGTTCGAGCAGAGAGATAGCCCTTGTTCACTCCGGAGTTGCCAGGATAATTTGATCTCATTCCCAGTGCTCGTAGGAGCAGCGGTTTATATCTCCTGAGGTTCATCTCTGTGAGGTCGAACGGCTGATTTCACCCCGGAGTTAGTAGAGTGCATATCGCCGCTCTCTCCGCCGATCGACAAGGTATTACGAGGCTCTGTCGATGGCTCGTCCCGGTCGTTCTCGAAGCCATAGCTAAACCGCCTGCTCGGATGGAATAAAGAGTATCGGAAGCCGTGGCCACCGAGACTGACCCTTGACGTAAGAGGTTTAGCGCGAACGGCACCGTCGATTTTGACTTTCGGGCGGGCCACGGACCATCTACCCTACCGATCCCCACTCCACAAGTCCGATCGAGACTGGTCCAGCAATCGACAACACGGGAATTCCTCAATTTCAGCACTCAAGAACAGCCTCACGATGACGCGTAGTCGTCCGCAGTTGACATCCTCGGAGGCAGCAAAAGACCGTTCAAATTGGTGTGTCGTGTTGGTCCGTTGATACGTGTAGTATGTCTTCAAGCGCATCAGACCAGCCTCGCGACCCACAGCCTGCTGAACTACTACGTTATCTACCTGGCCATCAGGTGGCGGTCTGTTCCTCTTGCCGATATGCCATTCAACCCAACGCCATAGTGCGTCATTTGAAAGAGATTCACCGAATCCATCGCTCTCGCCGCCGACCATTCCTGGAATACGTGGCAGATCTCCCTCTCAATGATCCCCGCGATGTCGTGCCTCCCACCGCTCAGGAGTTCCCCGTGCCTTATTTGCCCATTGAGCAAGGATTCCAGTGCGAGTCGGAGGGCTGCCCCTATCTGTGTGTTTCTGTGAAACGGATGAAAAGCCACTGGGTCTCGGTACACGGTCGACCAGGTGAATGGGATGTGGACTGGTGCACGGTGCCCCTTCAGACGTTCTTTCGAGGCAACCTCGTGCAGTACTTCACGCAGCCGACAGCATGCAACAAGAGAGGCAGTGATATTGAAAGCGGCGGGGTGCGGCCCAACAGGTTTGCGGGTGATGGGATCGCGGCCAACTCCTCCCGCCCGCAGAATGGTTTTGATCGAGTCACATTCCTCCCGGCCACTGATGCGATTCAAGACATATCAAACCTCGACACCATCGATACAGCACTCCTCCATCATTACATCCGATCCACATGCCTGAGCATTGCCACTGATGCCGAGACAGAAAGGATATGGAAAGTCACCGTGCTGGAGCTGGCACGGAGCCATGCCTTTCTGATGCACTGTATCTTGGCCTGCTCTGCACAGCACTTGGCTTATTTGAACCCTGCACAGGAACAGGAATATACCCTCGAAGCATGTAGTCATCAAGAAAGAGCGATGCCCCTCTTCCGATACGCGATCGTGAATGCCGACCAGGACAACTGCGATGCGATCCTGGCCTTTTCACATCTGCTGGTGATTTATTCTCTGGCAGCGGAGCAGCAGGATCAGTCGTTGCTCTTGGTCGACACGTCCGGAGCAGATCTCCTACCGAGCTGGCTCCATTTCCTTCGAGACGGCTGTTGCATGCTCTGCTCTGTCTGGGATCTGCTAGAGGGTGGGCCTCTGCGGACGCTGGCGACAATGTGGGATGCCCCCATCGAGATCGACGAGAACGGCAACACCGCGTTCCTTGATTCTCTATGTGCGGTGATTCCCGACCCGGCCTCTGAAGCGGCGTGGACCGATGCGGTCTCCACGGTGTACCGTCAGGCCGCTGTGGAGCTCGCCCGATCCTTCCTGTGCATGGAGGCGATGGGCGGGTCGCCCACCATGTGGGATGTGCTGCGGATCTGGCCCATGCGCCTGTCCGCCGCGTACATGACCCTTCTCAGCGACCGTCACCCTGGCGCTCTAATCCTGTTGGCGCACTATTGCGTCTTGCTCCAGAAGATGCAGGCACATTGGTACTTGGACGGTCGAGCGGCCAGACTGATGTCGGCCATCGTTCGCCATTTGGACCCGAGATGGCATCACTACATCGGAGGGCCGGTAGAACAAGTTGGTCAATGTGCATCATAGCATCGCTAGAAGCAGCCGAGACAGGTGTGTAAGAGGGGAATTCCGCAAAGCATTGTACGTGCTTACCCTCAATGTGCAAATACGAGAGGGGAAAATAATATCTACCATATTGGTTTGAATGCTGGTAATATATATAAGAGTCTATCGCAGAGATTCCACCATAACTTAGCAGCGGCGAAAAACGGGCTCCATATCCTTCAAAAGGCGGAGTGCGCGGGGTTGGTTTCAACTGACTAACAATCCTCACGAATCGGCAATCAGGTTGGCCACCTCAGCCACCCATGATTTGACAAATACGATTAACAATTGTTTGTGTAGATGTGTGTAGATATGGATACGGATACAGATATTTGTCTGGTTACGGATACGAATATGAATAATGGAAAATAAGCCTGGATATTATTCATGCCGATCCCTATTGTACTGTACATTCTTCACCCATGATGCATTCTTTTTCGTGGTCTATATGCCTAGTGAATCAAACGCGTCTTACAATACCTGTACGCGCCGCGTCTTGCTCGCTAACGATGACGCGCCGCGTTAAACCTAACCCACAGCTTTTTTGCGACGCGTCCCCACGCACACTCTTCGTGTTGAATGCATCTTCATTTCATACAATCGATACAATCGTATTATTTCCTCTTCCAGGCTATTACAGCCCTTTGATAACGCGTGTTACTCAAAAATAAGCTGTGCTTTTCTGTTTATTTTGTTTTGTTCCTCCTTGACGCCCGATGCCAGCGCGAACGCTTAATCGCCGCGCTCGTCGTCAGCAACCCATAGCAACGACCCAATCACCATCATCACCGTCGATGTCGAGATCCCCGTCGCGGTCTGTGGCGTCCTCAGTGGCATCAACACCTTCGCGAACGTCGGTGGCATCAGCCAACGAAAGTATTGACGATGACGACGACAACCTTATTGACACCGTTTCAGATATCGTGGCGTCTGCCCGTCGCGCGAAGAGTGCTGCCGCGTCTACGTCCTCTTTGAGGCAGAAAGCCGGAAGTATGTATTTGGTTCATGCGTTCATTTGACTTCTGATTGCGCATGGGATGTGCTAACGTGTCCCTCGGCTTAGAACGAAAGCGCGCAGGGTCGGCTTCAGGATCGGAGATTCATGATATAATGGAAGAGGACGAGGAGGAAGTAGTAGAAGACGCAGATGAGGAAAAAGATGCCGAGGAGAGTCAAGGAGAAGAGCAAGGCGAGGACGAGCAAAGTGAGGCGAATAGTGCGACTGAGAGTCCCGGTCCACGCAGGCGTGGTCGACCTAGAAAGGCTCTGGCCAAGAAGAAAACAGGAAAGAAGGCAAGTCCTGCGATGAGGGCCATTGACAGGAGAGAGAAGGTGCGCACTGGCAGCGACAAAAACAGGGAGCAAAGCGCAAAGGACGCAGATGACGAGAGTGCGCTGTTTGGTAGGTCGAACCGCATCACGAATGCTTATAAATTGGGTGTTAAACTGGTATTTTAGAAGCAGTTAAGGACCCCGGGACTGCATTGGAGGAAACTTCAACGGACTGGATTCAAAGTTACGAGGCAAATAAATCCGAAGCTCTTAAAGAGATGATTAACTTCATCTTACGGGTAATCTTTCCTATTCTACAGATCGACTATTGTTTCTGTACTAACAGTGTCTAGTGCTGCGGATGCGATGCCTCGGTTACTACTTACGATATCGAGGATCAGGATTCTGCTACGGATACCTTGGCGCAGATCCAAGAAGCTTTCCGACAGGTGGGTTTGGTTTTGTTTATATAGGGGTTTGATTGCATTTCTAACAGATCGTACAGAGCCAAGTCAATGACTACCCCTTGGCTTCGAAGAAACCAGCCTTCAAAAAGTTCCGGAATCAACTGATTGATTTCTTTAGCCAGTTTGTCCACAAGAGTGCTGAACGTGAGATCCTTTATGAGGACGAATCCCTTATGGAGAGTATCCAAATCTGGATCACCGCGATGTCGAGCTCCACCCTTCGACCTTTTCGACTAACTTCAACTACCATTGCCCTATGCATGCTCACAAACTTGTGTGAAGTTGCTTCGGACATTGCCAAGGCTACTGGAAGATCTACTAAGCTCCTTGAAAATGAGAAACGAAAATCCCGCTCCGTTAAGGAGAAGGTGATGAAGTTGCAGAATACTGTAGACGACTATGCCCGCAAGACGGAGACGCTTGAGATTCTCATTCACGACTTGTTCGAAACGATCTTTCTTCATCGCTACCGCGACATTGACGCCAAGGTTCGCACGGAGTGCATCAAGGAACTCGGAAAGTGGATGCAGACGCTGCCGGATGTTTTCTTTGAAGGCCAATATCTGCGTTACATGGGTTGGATTCTTTCAGACGCGAACGCCGGCACCCGATTAGAAGTTGTCAAGTCGTTAACTAAACTATACAAAGACAACTACTTCGTGGGTGGTTTGCGTCAGTTCACTGAACGCTTTCGCCCAAGGCTGGTGGAAATGGCAACTCATGACGTTGATCACAGTGTCCGAATTGCTGCCATCGACTTGCTAGACGCTATTAGAGCTATCGGATTCTTAGAACAAGAGGATATTGACGATATCTGCGAGCTTGTCTTTGACACGAATTCTCGTGTTCGCAAAGCGGTTACCGAGTTCTTCCTGTTGAATATCAAAGAAATTGCAACGGACACTCTGGCAGAAATTGGTGATGAGGACGAAGTTGGTCTACACTTTTCTAAGGCCGGTGACTCTGAAAGCGTTGATAGCGACGATGATGGTGGCGAAGAGGAATATATTCGCGATGACAAGGTCAAGCGATCGTGGATCACACTGAAGAGCATTGTTGCGGCCATTGAGTCGTATAACTCGGAGCCCTCGATTGGCAATCCTATCTTGGTATCCAACCTGGAAGCACTTATCGGTGGTAACAGTGAGTCGCGATATTCAATCGCCGGACGGGCTCTGTGGGAGACTGCCTCTTCTTTACCGGTGAGCATTTATATATCTGCTAGCTTGCCGATGTGCTGAAACTAACATGGCATAGGACTGGACAGAAATTCTAAATTATGCGCTGTTCGATTTGTCGTCTATTACCGCCGATGAAGACGATGCTATTGCTCAAGGCATCCAGAAGGCATTAACTTTAACGGCACAACAGGAACTCATTCTGTTTGACCTTGCTGCCGGTGCAGTTCAAGCAGCTTTCACTAAGGCGGATAGTTTTGCCATCGCCAAGAAAGTTAAGAAGCTTAAAGCCAGCGAGCACGATGAGCGCAAGGAACGAATTTCGCAAGATCTCATACGGCTTGTGCCGCAGCTGCTGAAGAAGTTTTCGGCTGACCCTGAGACAGCTTCCAACGTCCTTCGATTCCACAATTTCATTGACTTAGATGTGTATCAACAGTTGCGTCAGAAGAGTGCTTATGAGGAATTGTTTGACGGGACCTGCAAGCTGTTCATGTCTTTCAGTGATGCTTCGGTTGTGCGAGAATTCTTGCAGGCCATATTGCATGCGCAGTCTTGCGAGTACGTTTCTGACATAGTCGAGTCGAGGGCCAAGGAATTGCAAGATGAGGTTATAGCACAGCTCCGCAAGAGCGTGATTACGTATTCTGATCTCGCCACGGATGCCCTAAGCAAGGAAGCACTAGCTGACATTGCAAATGCCATGTCCCGACTGATGCACCTGTCGTCAGTCACGAGCACTTCCGAAGTTCTGGAGGAGACTCCTCGCGGCGCGTCTATCACGGCGGCAGATATCATCATCTCCCTCCTTGAGCGTGTGGCATCTCCAGAGGAAGACGAGCTCGATATGTTGAAATCAGGTGTCTCGGTTCTGAGATATTTTGCGATGTGGAAAGCCAAGCAGGCAATTGAGACCAAGTCGACAATCAATCTCCATAACTTCCAGGAGACGCTTGACCGGATTATCGATAGGCTTGAGCGAATCATTCTTTCCAATGTCAATCTCTCTCTACGTCATACGGTCAGTTTAGTTGTCTCTAATCCTTAGTCACAGTCTAACTAATATCAGGCTGTATGCTCTCTCATCGACATACTGGTCTCGATCAACGTGATGATTAAGAAGGAAAGCCTCCGTCTCACGGGATTCCAGACCATGCTCTCACCAAATATAGAAAGGGCCATCTTTAAGTTGTTCGGCAGGCTTGAGAAATCGTACGCTAAAGCCATTAACGCCCAGTTGCTCGATCTGCCTGAAGATACGAACGCAGATGATGAGGATGCTATGGCCGGTACTGAGGATAACGAGGAGGAGTCGAAGAGTGACGCAGATGGCGAAATCCGGGAAAATAAGTCCAGTGACGATGAGGCCACTGAGGAGAACGGCGTTATTTCTGAGGATAAAGGTAGGCCTGTTCTTTAGTCTGGTCGAGATCGATATCATGCTAATGACATCACAGAGCTTCACAATATGGAGAGAGAAATCAGGCTTTGCGAATACACAGGCAAGCTGGTAATCGGCATACTGAGCGGGTCGGTCAGCCGAGCTTTCGTTGCAAGGCTACAGCTCAATATGAAGGTGTTAGGAAGTGGCTACGAGCTGGTCGTGGATGAATTGGCCCAACTTGATGAATCAAGAGCAACCAGCAAAAGACAGAGAACGAAGTAGATGCTCAGCCTTAAATGCGATTCCTCGTCCAGATGGATCTCTATAAGTTAATTTATTCTTGTTCACTTTTGTTTGCGGCTAATGTAAAAATACTGTTACTGTGTGATTTGCTACTGGAATTAGTTAGTAATTTGTGTAAGTTAAATGGTGTAAGATTACCATATTGTCTAGAGAAATTAATATACATATACTCAGTTTACCTATCATACAAGATGAAATTGCGAAAATATCCTATCTCACTCCATAGGACTAATCTTATTATGTTTTCGTTCCACCATTGTCCTATACTGCCCGATAACTCTTTCTCTCTCTGCCTCTAGAATTAAACGTTTCGCCATTGACCCAGCCGACTTCGGGACGTTCGAAAGCTTTTTCCCTGGTGCCTTCAGTGTTGGAGGTGCCTCTGCTATTTCTCCAAATTTCGGTGCTGGAGGCCGAGATAACTTCTTCCATGGATCGGGCGAGTTTGAGCGCTTGTTCTTGAGCTCGGCATACCGGAGCTCCTCTGCTTCCTCGTCGCTGTAATCTTTGTCGTCGTCGTCGTCGTCTTCAACTTCCTCCCCGTCGGTCGCTCGGCTGCCGCCAGATTTCTTTCGTTTCTTTGGAAGCGGCTTCTGTCCGTTTGCTTCCGCTTTTTCTCGCTTTTTTGCCTTCCAGAGAGCAGTCGCTGATGGTACACCAGCCTTCGCGCGCACAATAGGCAGTGCTTCGTTGACTCGCCTATAGGCGACATTAGCTTCAGCGAACGGCATGAACAGCTCTAAACCTCTTACCTGGTAAACTCCGCGAATGACTCGCCTGGAAGCATTTTTAGCTCCTCTTTCTTAACCGCAGCCTTTTTCTTGGACTCAGCGTCTTCTTTTGCCCTCAGTTTCTGCTTCTGCTTCTTGCCTGCTTTCACCTCTTCGTCGGTGTTCTTTCCCGCGTCGCCGCCCATACGGTTCAATAAATGCAAGAATGCCTTTGGAGTATTCCCGCCGACTTCCTCCTTCACCTTGGCGACTTTCTTCTTCGGCTTTTTCACTTTGTCCTCCGTTTTGGTCTTGGAGAGCACGCTGGGTGACGATAGGCGCTCGCGGCGAGAGCCTTTGCCCCTGGAAAGCGGTTAGAATACAGAAAGATTTCCAAATCATGAGCATAAAGAATCTTAGAAACTTACTTTTGCCGCGTAGAATGCTTGTGCCTTCGGAACTTCATCGTCTATGTTGGGTAAAGATGCCGTGATCGAAGCTTGGCCGTGTTTTTGAAATTTTTCCTTCGGTTCTATTCAACTCCCAAGCCGAAGTCGATGACGACTTTTGAGCCGCACCCATCGCCGCTCGAGAACAATAAATCTCGCAACGAGCGATCCAACAGCGATCCACGTATAGGCTCGTTCAATGACAGCATCTGGCAGAATTGCATTATATTGTTAAGTCCTTAAGTGTGCGCTAAGAAATCAAAATAGCAACCGCATTCAAACAGAAGCGGAGGTGTCCAGTAAATCTAATGCTACACCAGAACTGTCGTCTGAAGAGCAACTAGCTTGATTTTAGGCATACGGGGGCCTTGCATGAGAGATTCTTGAGGCACGCACAGATATGACCACTCGAGCCCCTTACCGGCTCCTTATCGGCTCCTTTACGAACTGAAATAATTTTAGAATAAGCGGCTCATTCAAGTATAAGCGGCTCATTCAATAAGCGGAACTAAATTCCTAGTTCCTGCGACAATATGATCGTTATTATTGCGTATATGATATAAATGATGTTTCCAATGTCTGCCCCTCGATAACTATATAAGTTACGCAATCCAGAACGCGGCTATGACGCCACAACAAACCATCTAACACGCAAATATTACTCTGTGACAGGGTCTACGATCAAATCATCGCTGCCTATCCAAGACGAGTTGTACGGGGTATATTCGCTCAATACGCCTTGTAACTCGGTATGCTTCGAGCACCGGCTGGTCACCAACAAAAACAGCTTCACCAGCGATTGACAGTAGCTGTGAAATACGATATTCAATTCCTTCAGCAGGTGTAACAGAAAGAGTTGAGCCTTAACCACCGTAGAACCACGGGGGCAATGACTCTATTTTACACCAGACATAACGGTTTACAACATGTAGACGCAGGACATGCACGCTTCGTTTCTCGTACCTCTGATCAAGTATATCCCACTCCTACGTGAAGACTGAGCGTATTTGAATTGCCTCGTTAGCCATGGCCCACGAAGGTGTCCGTACAGTCGGCGGGCAGAAAATATATTGCGATTGCGTCACGCTTCACTGAAAGCAAGGAATCAGTAGAAACTGAAATTATAAAAATCCGAATGTGTGGCTATTCTGACACCGATACGAATTGCATACTGAGTTCGGAAGAAGGTGAGTGAACAAATTACAGAACGTAAATGGCTAAGAGACCAGCCTGGAAATCCATCTATCAGGCAGGGCAAAAGCGCAAGCGAACGCTCCCAAAACCACCGTTGAGGTCAATCACGGATCACGGATCACACCTCATAATTTGATCACACCCCCCGCCTCCCACGACCACACCACCAGACTCAAGAGCACGATCCCCAGATAATTTACCCCGAGTGCGCCTTTCTTTTCCCCCATTCCCACTGCCAACGCGATCCCGATTTCGAACGAATCCATCAATTCAAGCACATAAGCTGGGTCCCAACGTACGCGCAATTAGTGCGACCAATTCAGTCACCCGCACAAGAGGCCGGGCTCGGATTGAGAGTTGACTGCCTCTCGACCTCCCTGTAAGAGGTCATCCTCAGCCGTCACCATATACAGAACCAAGATAGTGTATCACTAAACAAAAAATGTCGTCGTCTGCACACGCGCATCCTATTTTCTCGCCTCTCTACTCGTTTCAATCATCGCACAGTGGGTCAGAGTCGTCGTCGTCACAGGACGATGCGACCGCGCATCCGCCTGACCGAGCGCTTCCCGCCACGACCACGAGCACCACCACCACCGCCGCCACTACGGCCCCCAGATCCACAACCACGACTGTCGGCCTGACGCCCCTCGACGAGAACCCCGCCGTCACCACCAACGCTACTACTTCAGCGACATCCAGCACAGCTGCGCCCAGCGACGAAAACGCTCCCACAGACTACGGGGCCACCGTCCCTCCACTCTTCATCCCGACCACCAGCGGCGGCAACACCACCCACCACGACGCTACCTTCCCGACAAACTTCAACAAGAACCGCCGCACCTCCGTCAGTGGGGAAAGCCTCTCGCCGTCGGGGGCGGGCCACTTCTTCCGGCCGCGTGCGGCGATGATGAGCGTGGCGGCCAAGACGCCGGAGCAGTCCGCGCGTCTGAACCGGATCATCGCGCAGAACTTTCTGTTCCGCGGGCTGGACGACGAGGCGCTGCGCACGGTGCTGAACGTGCTTGAGGAGAAGCGGATACCGGCGAATGTGACGATCATACAGCAAGGGGACGAGGGCGAGAAGTTCTACATTATCGAGTCGGGCAACGTGGATTTCTACGTGAACGGGGAGAAGGTCTCGTCTGCGGGCGCGGGCGGGTCGTTTGGCGAGCTGGCGCTGATGTATAACTCGACGCGGGCGGCGACGGTGGTGTCTACGTCGCCGACGGTGCTGTGGCTGCTAGACGGGACGACGTTCCGGCGGATTTTGATGGAGCGCACGGCGTCGAAGCGGGCGATGTACGAGCAGTTCCTGAAGTCGGTGCCCGTGCTGAAGGGGCTCACGGACTGGGAACGCGCCAAGGTCGCGGACGCGCTCAAGGCGGTGTCGGTCGACGCCGGGCAGGTGATAATCAGGGAGGGAGACGTCGGCGAGCATTTCTACATGATCGAGGAGGGCGAGGCAGAGGTGATCAAGAAGGGGGAGGGCAAGGTTATGGACGCGGGGAAGGGCGACTATTTCGGCGAGTTGGCGCTGCTGAACGACGTGCCGAGGGCGGCTACCGTCGTCGCGAAGACCAAGGTCAAGCTTGTTACGCTCGATAAGAGCGGGTTTCAGAGGTTACTTGGGAAGGTTATTTTGAAGAGATAGCACAGAGAGAGAGAGAGAGAGGGAGAGAGAGCGCGGGTTCTGTGATGATGGGGGTGTTTGGGGGCTATCTGGATCCAACGACTTAGTCAGTGCTTGCTAATTTTGTTTATTATTTGTCTTTGTGTGGTCCTATCTTTTAGCGCGATATTAGGTTTTCTTTGGACGAGAATAAAAGCAGAGAAATTGACGAAATGATCGAAGGGCTCACGTACATATTGTCAAATAAATTAAATATATATAAAAACAAAACCCCATTTGTATATAGCAGATACAAAAAAACAAACTATATATATTCAGCGCCATCATTTATTCTGCACACAGGCGGCGCTGCTACGCGCCGTCGACCTTTCCAATCTTGCAAATCAAATCCAACCCATCGACGGAGTCGCCCTCCCTGACGAGAATGTCCGACACCTTGCCCGAAGCCTGCGCGCTGATGACCATCTCCATCTTCATGGCGCTCAACACGGCAATCGGATCGCCCGTCTTGACCAACGAGCCGTCCTTGACGCGGACCTCGACGACGACGCCGGACATGGGCGCGCCGACGTGTGAGGGATTGGTCGGATCGGCTTTCTGTCTCGAGAGCGACTCCACGGACGCGGTCTTGTCGTCCACGGTCACCTGCCGGATCTCGCCATTCAACTCGAAAAACACCTCGCGTTGGCCGGTGTGTCGCGAGAGGGGCCCGATCGCCAGCAGCTTGAGGATCAGGACCTTGCCCTTCTCGATCTCGACGGAGAACTCTTCCCCGATCTCGGGCCGGGACAGGAAGTACTTGGTGGGCAGGACCGAGAGGTCGCCGAACTTGAAGATGAACTTCTGGTAGTCCTCGTACACCTTGGGGTACATGACGTAGGAGGCCACGTCGGTTTCCCGGATCTTGTTGCCGTATTTCTTCTCGAGGTCCTTGCGCACGGCGGCGAAGTCGACCGGGGGCAGGGTCTTGCCCGGACGCTCGGTGAGCTTCTCGCGGCGGCCGCGGAGCGCGTTTGTGCGCAGCGGTTCGGGGAAGCCGCCGTAGGGCTGGCCGATCAGGCCCTGGAAGAAGTCGAGCACCGAGTCGGGGAAGTCGAGCGTCGTGGCGCGATCGACGACGTCCTCGGGCGACAGCTTGTTGGAGACCATGAATTGGGCGAGGTCGCCGACGACCTTGGACGTGGGGGTGACTTTGACGAGGTCGCCGAGGAGCTTGTTCGCCTGGACGTAGGCGCGCTTCGTCTCCTGCCACTGCGTGCCCAGACCGAGCTGCTGCGCCTGGAAGAGCAGATTGGTGAGCTGGCCGCCGGGGATCTCGTGCACGTAGACCTCGGGATCGGGGCCCTTGAGGTCGGCCTCGAACACGGAGTAGAGCAGACGCATCTGGGCCCAGTAGGAGTCGATTTCTCTGACGTGGTCGACGTCGAGGCCCGTGTCGATCGTGCCCTCGAGGGTGGCGAGCAGCGCGCTGATGGACGGCTGGGAGGTCATGCCCGACATGGAGTTGGTGGCCACGTCGACGACGTCGGCGCCTGCCTTTGCAGCGGCAGCCATCGACGCAACGCCGGTGCCGGCGGAGTCGTGCGTGTGGACGTGGATGGGGAGGTCGGGGTAGCGGGCGCGGATCGTGCCGATGAGGACGGTCGCGGCCTTGGGCTTCATGGTGCCGGCCATGTCCTTGATGCCGAGGACGTGGGTGCCCATGGCAACGATGTGGTCGACGACGTCGAGGTAGTACTCGAGATTGTACTTCTTGTCCGGGTTGAGCATGTCGCCGGAGTAGCACACGGTGGCCTCGACGATTCCGCCGGCCTTGCGGGCGGCGTCGACGCCGACCTTGAGCTGCTCGAGGTCGTTGAGGGCGTCAAAGACGCGGAAAATGTCGACACCGTTCTGCTTGGCCTGCACGCAGAAATGGTCGATTGCGTTGTCGGGCAGCGAGGAGTAGGCGACGCCATTGGCGCCGCGGAGCAGCATCTGGAAGGGGATGTTGGGCACGAGCGCACGCAGCTTGCGCAGCCTGTCCCAGGGGTCTTCGTACAGGAAGCGCATGGCGACGTCGAAGGTCGCGCCGCCCCAGCACTCTAGGGCGAAGGCGTTCGAGTAGGCGTAGGAGGTCTCCTTGGCGACGTTGGCGAAGTCGGTCGTGCGGACGCGGGTGGCGAGGAGCGACTGGTGGGCGTCACGCCAGGTCGTGTCCATGACGAGAGTGCCGTCGTACTGGCGGACAGCCTTGGCGAAGGCCTCGGGACCCTTTTCGACAAAGATGTTGCGCCAGCCGGTGGGACAGGACTGAGCGACGTCAATGGGGGCGCCGGTGGCGGCGTCCTTGAGGACGGGGTGGATAACCGCGGCCTTGAGCTTGGGCTCGCCGATCTGGCCCTTGATAGAGCTGCCGTTGACGGCGAGGTCGCCGAGGTAGGCGAGCAGCTTCTGGGCGCGGTTCTGGGAGACCATCATCTCGAAGAGCTCGGGGGTGTCGTCGATGAATGTGGTCCAGCAGGTACCGGCGACGAAGGTCTCGTGGGTGAGGAGCGCGAGGAGGAAAGGGATGTTGGTCTTGACGCCGCGGATGCGGAACTCGATGAGGGCGCGGAGCATCTTGCGGCGGGCGATCTCGTAGGTGGAGCCCGAGCAGCTGCACTTGACGAGCATGGAGTCGTAGTGGGGGGTGATGATGGCGCCGGCGAAGCCGTTGCCGCCGTCGAGACGCACGCCGTTGCCGCCGGCGGAGCGGTAGACCTCGATCTTGCCGGTGTCGGGCTGGAAACCTTTGGACGGGTCCTCGGTCGTGATGCGACACTGAATCGCGAAACCGCGCGAGGAGATGCGGTCCTGCGTGAGTCCGAGCTGCGAGAGCAGGGCGCCGGCCGCGATCTGGATCTGTGCGGCGACAAGATCGATGCCCGTGATCTCTTCGGTGATGGTGTGCTCGACTTGGCTATTCAACTGTTAATAAACGAGGCAAATAAAAACAAATGGTGGACGTAAGAACGTACATTCGCGGGTTGATCTCAATAAAGTAGTGCCTGTTCTGGCTGTCGACGAGGAACTCGGCGGTGCCCGCGTTGCGGTACTTGACCGAGGCGGCAAGCCTGACAGCGTCGGACAAGATGGCATCGCGCACGGCCTTGGGGAGGTCCTTTGCGGGGGCGATCTCGACGACCTTCTGGTGGCGTCTCTGGACGGAGCAGTCGCGCTCAAAAAAGTGGACGACGTTGCCCTCGGAGTCGCCGAGGAGCTGGACCTCGATGTGCTTGGGCCGGTCGAGGAAGCGCTCGATGAAGACGGTGCCGTTGCCGAAGGCGGCCTTGGCCTCGGAGGCGGCGCGCAAAAACGCGTCCTGCAGGTTGTCGCCCTTGCGCACGACGCGCATGCCGCGGCCGCCGCCGCCAAACGCGGCCTTGATGATGACGGGGTAGCCGTACTCGGCCACAAAGGCCTCGGCCTCCGCGAGCTCAGCGACGGGGCCGGGGGTGCCGGGCACAACGGGCACATTGTTCTGTATCGCGATGGCACGCGCAGAGACCTTGTCGCCGAGCGCGTCGATAACCGTGTGGGGGGGGCCGATCCAGGCGATGCCGGCCTCCTCGACCTTGCGGGCAAACTCTGCGTTCTCGGACAGGAACCCGTAGCCGGGATGGATCATGGACACGTTGTGCTCCTTGGCGATCTTTATGATCTCGTCGATCTGGAGGTACGCCTGGACGGGGGTGAACTGGCCGCGCTTGCCAATCTGGTACGCCTCGTCGGCCTCTGCTGAAGTTAGTGGCGGATAGCGTGCAAAGCGTGCAAACGTCACGTACTCTGTCTGTGCATGGACAAGCGGTCCTCGTAGGAGTAGATGGCCACGGACTGCATGCTAAGCTCGTGTGCGGTACGGAATATCTGCGGCGCGTTAGCAGGCACAGGCCTTCGACCACGACCACGACCACGAACCAATCACACCAGACTACATACACGAATGGCTGTCAAGCGAACCACCGGGCGGTGTACTCGTTAGCAACTTCGCAACCCTACAGCAACGAGTGGGAGGAGGGGGACCTACGAATTTCACCACGGTTGGCAACTAGACGCAGATGACAACGTTAGCCCCGCAACGCAACAACGCAACCAATTGCACCTGTCGCGCGGTCTCGCACTGCACTCACCCAGAATCTTGTTCATGGAGCCGAGGATGGCGGTCTGCTCACGCATGCGCTGCATGGTGTTCAGAGTGGAGCCGTCGGCGACGATGTCGAACTCGACGCCGGACATAGCTGCAGATCAGGCGAGGAGCAATAGCAAGCAAGGGTCGACGAATCGGCGAGTTCGGCGAGCACGGCAAGCACGCCCGGAGAGTCAGTGGTCCAGCGAGTGGAGGGATAGGAGATATTGGGGTAGAGAAAGCGGTGAGTGTTGGACAGATGGGAGCGTGCGTGTGAAAAAATATAAATCTGCGGGCTCTTTGTGCCTGTATGCCCGTGCCCGTGTGCCAGTTACTGACAAAATATCACATGCATTCACGAGATACCAACGGCGTCGCTCACAAGGAGTCCGTGCCTACCCAAGTGATATCAACCCGACCCTAAAAGGTATTCCACTTGCCCACTTCCTTCCCTTCGGAGTGCGAGACGGCCCATCGCAGGATTTTTCTGCAGATTTTTTCCATCTCCCTCAGGCCGCAGATGAACTGCAACTCCACCCATGACTCTTGTCTACTGCCGAATGACGTGTGAAACGTGAAGCGGTGAAGCTCGATGCGATGATGTGCCGAAGGACGAATTGTTACTATTACCATGACTTTACCATTATTATACCATTATTATAGCCATTATCATTATAATTACCGTACTATTACCATACTATTACTAGTTTCTATTTCTATTTTATTTCTATTTTATTTTATTTCTATTTCAATTTTACATTACATTTTATCTGTGCCTGCTCTTCGAACGCAAAAACCCTTCACGATGTCCGTCCGTCCACCTGAGTCCTACCCGTTAACCCTTACTACTTAGGACGGCTACGAGCGGACCCAGTCACATAAGGCAGCAGGCAGCGGGCAACACCTACCAACGCTGGTTGTGCGGACCGTCGTTTGCCGCTGCCGCTTCCCCTCCGAGAGCAACGCACAGCAACACACAGCAACACACCAGCAACACCCACCAGCAACAGCACCAACAGCAGCAATGACTGTCCCAGCGGCCATTTAGCCTATGCTGACGTCACGACACGCCCTCGCCCACCCGCCTGTGCTGGCTCGATGTGCTCCTACCAACGGCTAAGGAGGGCCCATGGCCCATCTACCTTCAGTCCCTACCACCCTCTTCTCTCCCCTGGCCCGGTGGGACTGGGACGGAGGACCTGGCAGAAATCTACACCGCTCCCTGTATAACCCCTACCCTTACTACGAGCCAGCACTCTCGAAGTATCGTCACGTGCCGCCGCCACACCTAACCTCGGCAGCGCCATTTAAGCCTTCGCACAGCCACTCATCCTTCGCCATCTCTCCACCCCGCGCCATCTTCGCCTCGACGACGCAAACCGCACCAGAACACACACACACACACGCACACACACGCGCACACAGAATGGACTCTTGCGGGCCCTCCACGCCCCTGCGCGCTCTTGAGAAGCACGCGGCAGCAGACCGCTCTCTGCAACAAGACAGACTTGTTCCGGCTGCCTCCGATGCGGTGTCTGGCACTGCGTTTCGCCAGCGCGATGGTCCCGCTGACGGCGGATTCGCTGCGTTTATGGGAGGGCAGGGACAGGGACAGGGACAGGGACGTGCACATGCCGAGTGGAACGCGTTATCGCAGTTTGGCAAGCTAAATATCTCGGAGCAGCAGCAGCAGCAGCGGGTGGCGCCGGCGCCACCCGCGCCGTCAATGACATCCTGGCATGAGGAGTTCATGCAATTTTTGGACGCACCAGCGGCTCCACCTGTGCAATGGGAGGTCGAGCGTGTGCGCCACGGTGGGACGCAGATGCAGAGGTACTTGCAGCCTTACGAGGGCTTCTTTCCAGAGGCGCCAATAATGACGCCAGCGACTGTCACCGCATATTCGTCGACAACAGTGCAACAAGCCCGCGCACTCGCGCAGGAATTCGACAGGATATCAGAGTCACTTTCCGAGGTTGATAACTCAGACGTCCAGCAGCAGCAGCAGCCCGCCGACCAACAGCAAGACGCTACCACAACAAACGACGACGAGCTCGCTCAAGTAGCCGGCGAACTCGTCGACTCGCTCAGGGGCAACACATCCCAGAAGTTCAGGGACAGCTCGTTCCTGGCGCTCATGCGGCGGCTGCGGGACAAGGAAGTGACCGTGCACGGCAATAAGATGGTCGAGGCCGTCGAGAATACTGTCGATGTGCGAGCAGCTACACCATTCGAGAGTGCGGTTGACGAGGCCCGCGGTGAGTTGAACTTTCGGAGGGGAGCGTGGGAGGAGTCATTTTGACTGGGTATTATTTCTTGGGAACGTGTTATAGGATTTGCATTTCCATTTTTTGCATTGTCATTGGTTGTATCGGTTGAATCGGTTTGCTTTATTAGGCTCATTTGTCCTGAGGATGCTGTACAGTACATTCATCACAGGTAAACGACAATAAACATGCATATTTCTGCTTTCACATACGTACAGACGTACATACGCACGTACGCTACAGTACACAAGCGATGATCCCGTTGTTATCTATGTGCCGCTATTATGTACAAATTCAAAAGAACGTCGTAAACATGTGTCCATATCCCTAATAAGTATCGTCTTGGTGCCCTAGAAATAACACACCGCATGCAACACCGGAAAATTCCTATACTCGTCCTGCCACTTCACCAACACATCCATCACCATCCCCTCCACATCCCCCCCCTTGTCCGCGTTCGCCGTCGCCGCCGCCGTCAGCAAATCCGCCAGCCGCAAGATTCCTTGCCCCCCCACAACCGCCTCCTCGTGGTTATCCCGGATATCAATATTAATCACGTGCACCATCCTGTTGCAGTTCTCCCCCCGGTTCAGCAGGTCGTCGCACACGGTGTCGAAGCAACGCTCCTCGCACGTAATCACGATGTCGTAAAAAACGCCCTGCTGCTCCTGCCACCGCTCCGGCGCAGCCTTGGTCCGCCGGTTGCGGTCCAGCATCGCGAGGATCCCGTTCGCCGTGTAGAGCTTGTGGTCCTGTGCCATCAGCTCAGAGTAGATCTCGGAGTATGGCGTGCCGAACATGTAGATGTTCGGCCGGTCGATTGACGGGCCAGGGAGGCGCACCGCAGAGCCCGTGCCGAACGACGACACGTCATATCCCGCGGATTGCAGCACCCGATGTGCCACCATTGACCGGTTCTGGTTCGACGCACAGACTGTGCAGAATTTAAGGGACCCCATGATGAGGCGGTTTCGGTGAAGGGGCGCCGACGAGATTTCAACTTCGCTTCTTGAAGTGGTTCCTCATGCCTTACTTGTTCCGGGTAACATAACCGCCATCGTTGGATCTTCTCGTCCCACAACTTTTCAGGGCCTCCACTTAGCGGCCCTTCCACAACACAACGGGCCCCCTCTCTCTCCTCCTCCATTGGCCTCCCGCATTCTCATCACCACACCCCGTGTGTTACTTCCACCCTCCCACCACGCGCCTCTCGTGGCGCCGACACGAGAGCGCACCTATCCCCCTCCCAGCGCACCACGAATAAACTTACAGCTGCCATATAGCCGCCATCCTGTCGTCGCAACAACACCACGACGATCCCCTCCCCCCTCCCGGCGCAGAAGACGACGCCTCTCCCCCGCCGTACACGCCCCTCCCCTCTCTTCCCCAGCTCACTTCTATGAGCCTACCCGGCGACACGGCCGCGGCCGCTGCCGCCGCCGCCGCCGCTGCAGCGCCAGGCAGTCCCCACCAAAGCATCATCGCACAGGTGCAGGCGCACACCATGTCCCTCTTCTCGCATGACCCCCGCACGCAGCAGCACCATGAAGCAAACACCATAACGCTCGACCTGCGTGGTCAGCGATTCGTGCTTCTGCGCGACGAGCTGATGGCCCTCCCCGAGGGTGTCCTGCTCTGTTTGTTTCCGAACGGGGTGTTTGTCGATGGGCAGGGGAATATGATTAGCAATATTTCCGGGGCGGACGTTATTGCCGTTGATGTACGTGAGATACTTCTTTGCCAGTGTCTGCGCGTGATACTAACGACTCATGTAGTTCTCACCGAGTTGCCTCGAATATGTCATCAGTACATTCCGTGCCGTGAACGCCGCAGTTTTACCCTCCCCGCCTGCGTCGCCAACTGCAGCCGCATTATCGTCCTCCCCGCCAGGAACACCAAGAGTCATGCCCTCCCCGCGCCCGGTATCGCCATTCACGTCCTCAGTCTCTATCCTCGCGCTGAAACCAGCCATAATAGTGCTCCAAGAAGACCTTGACTACTACGTTATCCCACCCTTCACCGTCGCGCACCAGGTCCACTCACCTGCGACATCGGAAACACCCAATGCCACGTTGCGGACATGGTCGAAATTACTCCATCATCGTCCTTCACTGTCATATAACCATTCTGGAGGCACGCCACCCAGGTCCTCCCCGTCACGACCATCCTCCCCACTCGAAGACGTTGCCGAAGACTCCCGCCTACACCAACAACATCACATCCCCGAAATCACCCACGACCCACCCACTTACGCGGATGTCGTCCGCCTCAAAGTCGCGGTGGGCAACCGCCTCCTCCGAGAGCGCGGCATCTTCAGCGCCCTGAAACGCGCGCGACAGCCCCAGGATAAGGCTAGCCTCGCTGCAGCAGCAGCCTCTGGGGAGACGTCAGATTATTCCCACGCGGCCGGCGCCGCCGAGAAGCATCTCCTCGACATGCTCTGCTCCTCCGGATTCTCCGAGTCCGACGCATGGGGGTTCCGCGAGCGAGAACCAAACAAGACGGTTATCAGCTCGCTGGCGCTGGTGAGGTTACTGGCCACGGATCCTACCGCGTCCCCCACGACAGGTGAAGATGGCGAGCAGCATCCGGCCGTAAACGCCATGGCGCAGAAGTTGCTCCTATTTTGGCGGAAGCCGGCGAGGAAGTGCTGGTGGGATCAGTTGGAGTTGGACGGATTGGAGGGATTTGGGGACGAGAAGATTAAGGTGCATGTCAGGCGGATGTGGACGTTGGAATTGGTGAGTAATTTTGCTCCTTTTTATTTAGTATTTGGTTGGGTTTGCTAACATTATTTTATTAGTCTGTCGTGGGGGTTCGTTGATGACAATCCCACAGTGCCATATCTAGTACATTATTAAATACACATATAGGGTCGTTGGTTATTATATCTGGTTTTGTCCGGGCTTGTTGAGGGGTGGTTATTTTTCAGCGACTTTTGCTTTTGATTTTGTTTCGCATGTAATAATCGTTCATCTGGGCCGTTCCTGTAAAGTATGTTTTTGACTTGCATGTTTCCAAATTTTTATTGTCTGCGTTATTTTGTCTAAGTTGCATATTAAATCATCATTTCATTTATTTATTTATTTATTTCTTTTTATTTTGCGAGAAATGCAAAGGTTCAGCAGACATATTGATAGAAGCGAGACTAAGTTTGGGACTGTCGGGTCATATCATTCTACGTGTCTGCATGCATCATCACATATAGCACGCCGTAATTTTTGCGGGCCCCACATTAAAGGTTATGGTAACATTGGATATTTACTCACAGTGTATAAAGCAAGTCGAGGCAATAAATACAGAAAACGAAAGAAAAAAAAGCGCTATATATAGAAATACACCTCATAGACCATATAAAATACAAATAAACCCAATGTGGAGTATAGCCAACCACAGTACTCACTTACATTCCTGTCTTTTATTTACTTTCCGTTTTCTATGTTCTTAGCGGCACGCGCAACGCACGCAAATGCAAAAAAAGCATTTCAACCTGCCCGACCCCTAACAAATTGGTACTTTTCGTCCAAAATCAAATAACGAAAAGTAACAGATGAACGAAGAACTGAAAAACCAATACCATAATAAGAAAGTCATAAAAAACCATGATAAGTCCCTATATCCAAATGTACACTTATATTTTTATTTCGTCCCTTTCCACCCCCTTCCGTTCCCTTCTCGCTCCTGCCCCCTCTTCCCATGAATCCGGCCTAATACTTCAGTTCCTCTCCCTCCGACTTTCCCCGGGCCGTCGCGCCCAGCGCCTCCAGCTCCGCCACAACAGGAAGCTGCACGGCGGACTTGACGAAGCTCGCGCGGTCATCGCGCATGGGTTGGTACCGGGTGTCCGGGTTCTTCGACAGGAGTGCGAACACGCATGAGATGAGGACGAGAACGAGGAGGACGAGCGCGAATGCAGCATTGAGGATGAAGAAGACGACGCCCATGACACCAATGGCGATACCTGGGATATTGGTCACGCCCGTGAAGAAAAAAAAGAGGAGGGCGTTCACAAAGTTGACAGATTGAATGGAGATGTTGAAGATGTTGGTGGTTCGGTCCATGTAAGGCTTGACGACGGAGAGGAGGACGAGATAGAGAAATTCGATGACAAGAAGGACGATGCCTTGCATGGTTCCGGCGGACTGGCCGAAAGCGATGAAGCACGCCTTTATAAACATGTACCCGAGCACGGGGACGATAAAGTAGTAGGCGGTCGCGCGGAACTGGATATAAATGAAACCCCAGCGGTTGAGAGCACCGGGGTCAGAGTAGAGGATGTACGCCGGGTTCTTATGAATTGCGACGGAACGCTTAGCCAGCCGAATGACCTTGAACGAAGCCCACGCGAGTAAGCCATTGACCATCAGCAGCATCACGACCGCGAGGACAACCGCCGCGGGAGAATCACGCTGTGTCAACTCCCATAGCGACAAGATCGTCATCTGCGGGAAGCCAATGAGAACAAGTCGGTATATTGTGCCCTTGATCACGGTGAGCCAGCGCTGGCGGAACTCCTGGAACTTGTCGAACGCAATCCACTTCATCTTGACAAGGCCCTCAAACAGGAACTTGAAAATCACGAGAATGAGCACGATGCAGAACGTGCAGAAGATGAAAAACGTCAGACCCGTGACAAACAGGTTCGTGATCTCGATGCCTGCAAGGTACGCAACGCGCTTAATGCCGTGTAACGCGTATGTTGTCGAGATCGTCGTCAAGTTCGAGTCATTGTTTGAGCGCTTGTAGAGGTACTCAAGCGCACGCTTTTGCACATTAATCGACACCGATGACAGGTTCTGTAGCAACGTCGAAGGACTGCCGCCCGTGGCTTTGATGTACCAGTTGAAAATCGACTGCATAAAGCTGACCTTGATGATGCCCATCGACCACTCGAAATCCTGCGTCCACGCCGACGTGATGGGCGGTAGCGGCATCGCGCACATACCGATAATTGCGAGGTTCTGGAAGTATCCGAAGAGCGAGAGAGTGTTCGCAGCGATGTGAGTCGAGGTCGACGAGTGGCCCAGTCCAGACGCGACGGCAGACACAACAAGCGCGAGACCGGAAATCACGGCAGTTACCCATGCCACGATCTTTGAATTGACAGTTTTGCCGTTGGATAGGCGCGCCTCCACGCACGCAAGCTCGTTGTTGCTTGAGTCGTAGATCTTGACCTGCGCGGTGCCGTCAAGGTCAGGGACAGTGTACGCGATACCTAAACCACCTTGTTAGCGCGACCTACACGCCTCAGCGCGGGCCCTATAACATACCTGGAATCGAATTGATGACACTCTGATCGATCTTCGTGTCCGTCTCAAGATCAAACTGTCCAGGCTTCATCGGGCACAGCTGGTCCATGTTGAGCGCGCATGGATCGATCGTCTGGGTCAGCACAGATAGGCCGTACGCGTTAATCACGAGCTTAGCTGTAACGTTGCCTTCAAGAGACGAGACTGCAACGATGTCGATTGCGATTGTACGATTATCGGGCGTGAAGATAACGTTGAAGAGCGAGGCGGAGAAGTCGGAGTTGTCGATGCAAGTTTGCAGCGACGTCGACTTGATCAGACGAGTCGCGGCTGCGCCAGGTAGCAGCATCACACAGGCCAGACCCGCAGTAAGAACCGCTATAATACGCATAGTTCGATTCGAAAAGTGGAACAATGAAGAGAGTAGGGTCAGATGAAAGGGAGTAAAGAGAGAAACCAAGGGTGAGTATGAGATAGAGGAGGAACACAACCGGCGGCGCGCGCACCACAAGGAACGCAAATCCACAAGGGGCGGGTTTCATTGCAGAGGCTGGCCCTCAGCCACCCGGACGCGTTCGCGTCCAGCCAAAACTCAGATATTAATAGAACCTCCCCCCCACGCAAGCCTCCTTTGTGGCATATCTGATGCGCGCAGATGCAGTTGAGCCGCGTACTTTGCCCCGGACCCGCACTTAAGCCTAAACGTGGCTGGTCGAGTGTCGCGTTACTACAAGCACTGCATAATGCAACATCCTAATTCATATTACAACAGCTGCTTACTGCAACTAACACAGTGTCAATACATTAAATCGAAATACTCACTTCATCTCGGAGGTTAATGTACCCGGCTGAGCGTGAATGCCCTGAGGCGACCGATACCTGTGAACGAGCTGGCAGAGTCGCTCGGACTTTTGGTCTCGCTGCTTTACTCGTTTCGTCAAACAAACGTGCATCGTGCTTTCAATATATTAACCGAGACGTAAGCGTGGCGAACAGAAAACCCCCGGCTCTCGAAATATAGCGCTGATATTTTAAATAATGCAATTTCGATTCTATACTGAAAGCGAACGCGATTTGGCTCGTCTAGAGCCCGAACCTGATGTTAGAAAGCGCCTTCTATCAGATCGAAATTGCTTCATAAGCACAGCGTTGCAAATCTACAAGTGAGTTCTAAACAACCACAGCGAGGGATCCTAAGTGGTTCCTTGTGTTTGCTCAAATAACGGCGGGAAGTTGTCCACAATAACGAATATCCAGCTTGAAATCATTAGGATCTGAACATGCGTTTTTCCTCTGTAGTTGGAGTATTGTAACGCCATCTGAGAGGTTTTCTCACGACCTCCGCCTTTGCTGCTTGATGCTGGTCAGCTGTTGGTCAGCTGTAGTCGTCAATGATCAAGTTAATCCTGATGATTGAATCGTCCGGCATAGATCGGTGTTTGGAGTCAACTCCCATCTTGTTTAGAACATTGAATCAGTCATCAATTCGCCCGTCTTGTCTCTTACACAAAATTCGCTATAGACGTCGATAACCCAAGACATTTCGAACATAGCCCATCTTCGGATATTTGTTAGGGTCTCGTTCCTGCCCTTCAACAGGAAACTCGAACAAGTCAACCATTAACTGCATCTGATAGGAGATTCCCTGTGGCACCATCTTCACCATCCTCCCATCCACATAGAACCGCACTTCGTTTGCATCCCATTCTGCCGCGTAGGTGTGCCACTCGCAGGCATCGAAGCTAGGCACCATAATTTTCTCCATCTCATCTTTGAGGCATGGATCACCATGCTTCTTCACGCCAATACTCAACTCTGCGCCGGCCCTACCTCCTCCAATCCCAGTCCGATCGCCAAATAACTCGACAACGCAGATTTCTCCTGACTCCTCAGCAGAAGCTTCTTCGAACCCGACGAGCCAGAAAGCAAGCATGCATGTTGGATCAGCAGTGGCGCGCAATGTGGCCTCTACGCGTGCTGGTGCACTTGGCACATAGAGGCGGAGCGCGGGCCGGGGAGTCTCCACAACGAGCTCGGACCGGTGACGATGCTGCCCTCGACCGCTTCCTAAAGGTCCCGAGGAACACCCGGTTTGAATATTTGAAACTCGAAGCGTACTATCGCTCGGAAGCCATGCAAGCTGCTCAGCGTGAATTTGAAGGCTGAGTTCGCCGGCGTTGATGGCATATCTTGCGACGGATCGGTCTGGAGTCGTCCAATGCGGGAGATAATGCGGGATCCATCGAGAAGTGGAGAGGTTAGCCTCAGTGAATCTCTCGCAGAACTCGAGGGCATAAGAAGGGTGTTCTGGAGCCAGGACTTGTGATGCAGGATCTTCTGCCATATTAGGGCTTGTCCGTGCGGTATGTTGATTGCGCTGAAAAGCAGAGGGGTGTGTTAAATCAGGCGATTTATATGTTAACAAGATTTAAGTATGGGCAAGGGCTGATTGATGTTGATTGAATCAGCTTGGCGAAAGCCACAATCTCATATCGCACCATTTTCCCCAGTCTTAGAATTTAGAATGACTTAGTCTACTTCAATCAACATATCGCAGCAAACAGATCATGGCAGGAAAATCATGGCAGGAAACCACTGAAGAATCAAAGCTGTAAAGAAATTCGCTACGGAAGACGACGAATATGGGTCTGACGTTGGACTCCGCAATTTCAAATAACAGAGATAGTGCCCTATTAAACTGACCCACCCATATGGTGCGCATGCTTTCCTTGCTTGCCTTGCGCCGCCCTTACAGCCAGCTAGCTCTCCTGACATTTATTAAGGCATATCTCAATATATTCACTAAAATACAGTACTAATGACTGTATAATGACAATCTACTTATTTCATTCAAAATTTCCTAAATATATATGATGTATTCGACGCTCGTTAAGTCACGTGACTATCACGTGATTTAAGGCAAAGGTATCTCAGCGGCAAATCATTATTCGTTTAACAACAAGGCCGTGTGGTCTAGTAGTATGATACTCGCTTTGGGAGTTACCGAATAATTCGGTAAGTGAATATGCGAGTGGTCCTGGGTTCAATTCCCAGCTCGGCCCTTGTCTTTTTTTAATTTAATTTTTTTATTTTTACATAAATATGCGAAGATGGAAATTACTATTTTCCGACATTAAATCTCGAATGAATTGTTAAGCTAGAATGACAAGCGAATTGAGATGCAATAATTTGCTTTCCTATAAAATCTTTTAAAAACCTGGAGTCATCAATTAATATCTTCTGATCGAATATTACACAAACTAGAGAGTAAGAACAATAATTGATGTCACTGATATGAAGAGGAAGTACGCGTTACCCAGTGATCGTGAATGTCAGTGATATCATTATCCGAAATACCCAGAAGATCAGACTCATTGCAGGGTAAAAGGCTTTGGCCGATAGCTTAGCATTAACTATGCAAATCTCCTGGTTTTAGATTTCGGCAGGTTTCGGCAGCGACGAGACTTTGGGATGGACACGATCAACCGTCAAGCGAACGAAACGGGACTTTTGACATCATAGCGAGAAGGGGCAATTCTAACTTGAGCTCCAACGGAAGTGAATTTCAGTTTCATTCCTCCGGCTTCCTCGACGATGGGTGACGAAAGTTATATGGAATCTATTCAATGTATATCCACACATCTATTCTCGATGGGGCGAAGATCATCAAACATCTCGATATGCTCGCCTATCTCATGCGAATATATTAATACCTCGTGGCTGCTCCTGTTTTGCAATCTTGCGTACACATCGTCTGTCATTACAACTCTGTTTACTTATACCGCTCATCAAATCGTAAGAGAGCTTCTCAAAAATGTCATCAACTCAAACGATTACCCCCAGCAGCGCAACGACGTTCCGTCTCAATACGGACACGACAATCCCCGCAGTCGGGCTTGGGACATGGCAATCCGATCCGTCTAGTGTGAAGAAGGCAGTCCTCGAGGCACTCGCCGATGGATACCGCCATATCGACACGGCCACCATTTGTGAGTAATTCCATTTCATGTATTAAATGCGGCGGCTGACATTTCTGTCTATGCAGACGGAAACGAGGGACCGGTCGGCGAGGCTATCCAAGAGTCTGGTGTACCACGATCCGCAATTTTCCTCACCAGTAAACTGTGGTGCAACGCGCACCGGCCCGAGGACGTGCTCCCAGCGCTCAACAAGAGTCTCGACCTTCTGAAGACGGACTATCTGGACATGTATTACATGCACTGGCCCGTCGCCTTGAAGGCCGGAGACGAACTGTTCCCCAAGGACGAGAGGGGCCACGGTGTTCCCGACCCGCTGGACATAGACTATATCGACACGTGGAAAGCTATGGAACGCATCTTCAAGGAGACGAATAAGCTGCGTAATATCGGTATTTCAAACTTCACGCCTGGGCAGGTTAAACGACTTGTTCAGCGCTGTGAAGTCATTCCAGCTGCCATGGAGATCGAGTTGCATCCTTACAATACCCAGGCAGAGCTCCGGGAGTTGGCGAAGGATTTGGGTATCCATGTGACCGCGTACTCGCCATTCGGAAACTTGAATCCAACGTACGACGATTCAGATGGCAAAGTTATCGATGACCCTGTCATCCGGCGCCTTGCGGCAAAGTACAATATTACCCCGGAGCAATTGTTGGTGTCGTGGCAGGTCGCGTTGGGTAACTCGGTTGTTCCGAAGAGCATTCACGAGAACAGAATCAGGGAAAATTTCAAGGTTGTGAAGCTCGATATCGAGGACGTCTTTGCGTTACTGAAATTGAACAAGGGACATCAGTTTAATACAGTTGAGGAGACGTTCGGTCCGGAATTTGCACCGAAGGAATGAAATCTGCGGGGATTGTAGTATATATCGAGATTCAGAACTGTCAAATGTTATGCATAAATTATGTATAAATTTATACTCTGCTCTGCAGACTCTGATTTACTCTTTGTCGTATTCGAAGTTGTCAAAAGACCAGTACCTGTACACCTATCAGTGAGGGTGAATTGTGAAATAAACTCTTCGCAAATCTATCTCAGCATGGAAAAAGCCAAGTCTCGTTTATTACAGCTATAGAATTGCGATTTTGCTTATATTCCTCAATTACGTTAAATGATTTTTCTAAATGAAGGATTTACGAGAAAAGCAGTGGTACAATATTTGAAAGTCTCGTCATGGACAATCAAGATCACCCCTCGAACGACGCTCCAGGTATTAACGACGATGATTAATTGATTGTCATCGGCTTTATACATGTTCAGATTTGGAAGCAGTTTTTAGCCGCACATCGCCGATAAGAGAGAGCTTTAGGTTCACATCTGGAGCCCTAACGTGAAATGAGAAATATATCCCTAACCCGAAGCCTCGTGTCCCAAAATATTGTTCTGCACTTCTGCATGGAAAGGCACTTATTTATTGTCATTTCAGAATCCCATTGCGAATATGGTCGGTTCCCGCTAGGTCCACTGGACAAGAATTGTAACTTGTTCCACCAAACTCCGGCGTCAATTGTATACATATTGGATCTGCTGTTACCCGGTTGTCGCTATACCTCATAACAACATGTCTACTATAATGGAGTCGACAATTGAACCATAATTGGGCGATAATTTGAATTTGGAAACCGCAATATTATTGGTGCCATGCGGATATATGTTCCTGAGAAATCGGAAGGTATACAGTTTCACGTTCTCATGGTAGAGGTGAAGACTGAACAGCATTCCGAAATATATTGGAGCGCTAATATCGTGGAGGAGAGCAGGAGTACATGACTATCCAGAACCGGGCTGGGGTTCAGTAAAGTTGGCCCAACACAACATCTACAGCGAACGAGTGTATTGTTAATAGAAATTTGTATTCGTGCATGTAATAACAATTCCAGAAAAAGTGCACATAAACAGAAAAATGCTGTATGTAACAATATAAAACCAAGTTGTCAAGCTTTTTGCAGCATCTTACGAGTCCCCCAACGCCTGATCCCCCCAAAACTTTATCAAAACGAACCAATCATCGATAAGGACAATCCCAACCAGTATAATCCCATCGGCTTTCATTTATTGCACACCGGATCGATACCCGAGGCGATGTTGCACTGATGCATTAGCCTATGACCATCTGCATTAAACTGACCCGTTACCGAATGCCACACGCCGCGGTTGAAAAAGATGACGAGGTCGCCCTCGGTCCAGTCGTGTGCGTAGACGTGCTCAGGCGCGATATTTGGCCGCATCAACCTGTGGACTGTCTTGCGTGCATCCTCTAGCTCCTGCACACCTTCCGGTGTCTCAAGCTTCCAGATGCAGCATCCGTGTACCTGCAAGTGCTGCTTTCCCGTTACGGGGTTGGTCCACACGAGCGGCAGCCGCTTGACCTTGTCCATCTCCCATTGTGGGAGCTCGTCGAAGGGAAGTTCCTTTCCCTCGGATACCATTGTGAGGCCGTCGGAGGTGGCCCTAGCGGGAGAAATGAAAATGTACGGATGCGGCGCGTATTCGACAGTGGTATTGAGTGCAAACTCCTTGTCCTCGGGGGACAGTAGCTCGAAAGCGTTGGCCCCGGACGCGAATGCCGTGGCAGCCTTGGCCATCTCGAGTTCCTCGCCAGTATCCTCGTAGCGCACGATCTGGCGATTGTCGCTCGGGCAGTCGATTCCGAGAAGAGTTGTGATGACAGGCGGCGCAAGGTCGTATAATGCCGAATCAATATGCCAACGGTAGTAGCGCGTGTAGCCCTTGGCCATGTCCTCTTCCGAGAGCGGGTCCTTGTGGAAGGACATGTGTGTCGGATGGCGTAGCACGAGATCGGGCACGCCCTCATGGCCGTCATGGCGGCCCTCGCCGAGGATCTGGACCTGTGGCTGTGAAGGAGTGCTATGGCCGTCGCGGCGGAGGACAGACTTTTCGTGGCGGAATTCCTTGGAGTGGCCGTAAGCGCCCTCACAGGAGGGATCAAAGCGCTTGGTAAGGAGATACTGGGAGGAAGGGGCGATATTTTTCTGGTTAGGGATAACAACAACTAGATGTTCCTGAACAGCGTTGAAGAGGCGCTGGAAGTCATCATCTCCGAGGAAGGCGGGATCCTGTTGATCGGAAGGGAGCGTGATGACAGCACCGAAGGGCGCGTCCTTGAGGGGCGTGACCTGGAGGCCGGACAGGGTGGATGTTGCAGTGACGGTAGCGGTAGTGGTAGCAGTCTCGGACATGATGGACGTTGCGATATATAGCGGTTATGGGGTTTGTTGCAACAAAAGTTGATTGCTATGCGATGACGAGAATATCAAACCGGAACGATTCCAGACGAGGAGAGAGGGCACGCCCTTATATTTTCCAATGTAGGAGACTCAATGTTCTGGACTGTTTAACGATGACGATTATTGGCGCGGAAGGCTTGCGCACTGGTTTTGGTCCTCGCCGCATGTCTCATGGTCATCCTCACGTCGTGGCTGGCGCGAGTCATCGCTAGCCGGGTCCGAGCGCTCGGAGGAGCCCGACGACGCCGTCTTGCGCCGAGTATATATCCCACGCCATTGCGCACTTGCGTTACGCGCAGGACAAGTCCGACTCACAAACCCCTGCCCTGTCGGTGTTGTCTCGTTACAACTCAATTAGGCAACATGTAATCAAATCCGGCTGGCCGTCCCAACGTTCGTCGTAGTTCACGTTTCTTCTTTCACGAGCCTGTTCGCAACCCTCCCGCGCTCGACTACCCCCACAACCATTCTGCGATTGCATTTTTAAGATTTACAACTGCAGCGCCGCTTACGACTTGAAATCTTATCTGACATCTTAGCCCCTTAGTCTCGGCTCGGACCGTCGGAGTTCAATTGATTAGTGAGACTCCGGGTCTACGAGAACTTTTTAGGAAAGGAATTTGCTCATACCTCCGGCACGCATTGCTCACCTTCGCTGAAACGCCTGACCCTGGGTCTTATTCACGGTCTTCTGATCTGATTGCCTCTCTCCCGCACTTCTCCGCCCCAGGAGCATATTCATCACCAGCATCGTCAACTGCGCATCCGAGCGAACATGGACGCAACCGCATCCCGCCGGCGGACCACTCAACTACACTACTCGCGGAACCGCAACGAGTTCGGGCGCGGTTACAAGCCTCGCGAGATTGCACTCGGAGGCCGGCCTTATCGCGTGCCCTCGCTGTCCTCGATTTCGGACATTTCTACCAGAAACAACGAGTACTGGGTGATGTGCTGGAAAATAGTCCACGGCGTCGGTGCGGGGCTAGCACTTATTGCCTTTGCTATGATGGTCAAGGGTACTGCTGATGATGCCGGTCAGGGATATTACCTGGGAGGTAAGGGCGGTGATAAGGTAGGGAGGGATATCGGTGGGATGATCATCGCTGTTGCTAGCATTCTTGTGTGTATGTGTGTCCCAGTTTGGGTGAGTCTGAATAAAGGTTAACGGATTATATCTAGCTGTGTTGTACATGCTCCCAGACTTGCGAGGAACTCCGGCATGGTTCGTTGATTGTGGTGTTCTGTTAGCCGCGGTTATATAGTGAGTTCTTATGTTTATTATCTTTTTATTTCTTTCACATTACTTTTAGTCACTGATCGCTCTTCCACATAGCCTCACAACCTCACCAGAAGGCAGCTTCAATGGGCCCTGCCCTATGCCGACTCGCCTGCACTGCCTAATCTCCCGCGCAGCGTCCTACTTCATCGTTTTCCTCGCCATCTATTGGTCCATCTCTTTAGTTCACTCCATCATCCTCGCCATCCGCCATCATAGACAGCGCAAAGCTCGCGAATCCTTCCCCACGCAAACCAGTCCGCTTTCAAGCAGCACAAGAGGTCTTACTGCGTCACCGTCGTGTGAGGACAGTATTTCTGCTCCGTCGCCGGTCCTGGTACACGAGGAACGGGCGGGCGGAGGAGGCTACTGGACCCGATCACGAGCAGCCGCTGGTGCGGCAATGGGGATTCTACAGACAGATGGCTTGTTTGAGTCAGAACCGGAGCATATTTGCGTACCACAGCATAGAAGTCGGCATCGCACTGGCGTGGTGCTCGAGATGCCGCCGACACAGGCGGCGGGCAGTCCGCCGTTTGGGCCGAGAGCACCAGTACCAGCAGTATCGGCAACGCCAGCAGAACCAGCAGCAGAACCAGCAGCAGAACCAGCAGCACAACCACCATCACAAGAGTCTGGTCCCAGGAGGAGTTCGGAGAATGGGCTATATCAGTCCTCAGAGACATTTGATGATGCGAAGCTGACTAATATAATATTCGGCTCGTCGCAGAATGTTACGGGGAGGACCACGAGATCTGGACTGCGGAATATTAGTCCACGAAGGAGATAGGGACTTTGAGTATATTGTGTGATGGTAAGGGTTTGGCGGATTTAGGAGTTTTATCATACCACTTCGAGGATTCTGTTCTGCTGATAGCTGGCTGAACATCCAACTAACTGACGAGTGTCAACACTGCAATGGCATACTTGATTGATCGCTTTCGCTCTATTTGTTATATTCTTATCATGATTAGGTCTCATGGAGCCTGCCACTTTTGATTTTTATACCAAATACTAATAGCGGAAGGTTGTTAATAATACCTCGAAATAAACATAAAGCATAACAGAAACATCACATCCACTTTTGTTTGTCGCAAGCGCAAAACATAATAACGCAAATTATAACAAATAGTCATTGATGCAAAGCAAATAACTCCATCCCAAAGAAGATCCAATCTCGGACAAAAGACACAATAAAAGAGCCACCACCCCACCACCCCACCGCTCATGCACCCCACCCCTATGCATCCCGCAATAGCTACCAACCAAACCTACCAACTTACCAACTTACCAACGATGCCACAAATGTTCCCCTTTCGTTTCTTCTTCCAATGTATTTCTCTAAGTTTCGCACTCACACTTGCCGCCGACATACTCCCAACGTTGTGAAATACTCCAAATGAGCCCTGACAAGCTCCGCAGGAGATATAAACCCCTCTCCCGCCGAACATTCCATGTCCTCCTGCCCATCACACATATAGCAATCCGTTTCCGACGGTGCGAGCGGGCCCTTTGCGATATACACCTCCCCTGAATGATGCTTCCACTCCGCTCCCAGCGGGACGCGCACCACAGGATCGGCTTTATGAGTAACACGGACGAGTGACCGCGGACGCGAGGCAAACAGCGCGTCAACCCAGTCCGCGAATGCCGGATTCCCAACACGCGGCTCTCCGAATGTGACGACGAAAGGCGCAATTCCGTTGAGAACGGCGTCCACCCCGAAAAGTGTAGCGATCGCACCGCCGAGGGAGTGCCCAGATATAACGACTTTATATCCAGAGTATTGCGTTGTCAGGTTCGCGAGAATTGGTGACACTTGCCGCCGAGTTTCGAAGAAAGAACGGAGGAAGCCGCGGTGTACTGCGCAGGAACTGCACGGTGACTGCGGCGCGATGGTCGATACGGGCTGGTACGAGTCCTGTAAGGTGTCGATGTCTGTAATGACGTTGGCAAGAGAGCTAGTGCCACGGAAGATGATAAGGATGCGTGGGGAGGTAGGGGAGTGGTCAAGCGCGATGAAGCCTGAGGTGGAGGTCCTGAGCGCCCTGGCGGAGAAAGTGGATACAATTTCAAAGGAGGGGAAGAAGTCGCAGGCGCGCGTGCAGTTGAATGGGTATGTGATGCCGGGACTGGGAATGCAGTACGCGACATTATTGAGAAGCGACAGTTCTTCTAGGTCTTCGAAGAGTGAGGGAGAGATGGTACTGTGCAAGCGGGGGGCGCCAATACCAAGAAGCGATCCCAGAAAGCTTGTCACGCCGATTTCTTCGTCCTCCGTAACTGGACTATCTGGGAACTGATCATAGAATTCGTAGCCAGGCGACTTCTCGACGTCGTTTACCACCTCCATCAACTGCGCGTCTTCGTCTTCAGTTGCAGTAGCGTATCCAGGATGGTAGTACGACGAAGGCAGCGGCGTGTCGTCATCGTCCGGTGTTAGGTACCCCAATGTAAATCCCAATATTATCGCCACCAGAATTGTAGAAACAAGCATGATAATCTGCTGTCGCCGAGACATTCTCCGAATTCGCATCCATACAAGGAACACGAACTCACTACTCTTGTCCTTCACAGTCCTCCACAACTTCTTCACGAGACAGACATTTTCGCCCTGAGGCTTGGTGCAGATTCGACCTGGATTCAGCGCGTCGTCTTCATCTTTGGCGACACCATCAAGATGGGAATAGTCGTAGTCGTCCGCTTCCTCAATGCTGGTGGTGGTGCCTCCTGCCTCTTTGGACGACGGCAGCGGCGCTGGTTCGAAAAGATACGATCGCATTTTAGAATACGACCTCCAACGAGCTCACCGGCACAGTGAAGAGATGAGATTGATGTAGATGAAGATAATGAGGGTGTTCGGTGTGGCACAGAGAACAGAGCGGACAGCAATAATTGTGAATTTTGACTGAAGATTGTGGTTGCGGTTTGAGATTGTGGACCGGTTGTAATATGGACGTGCGGCACGGCAGAGGATGCACTCTTATCAAGCGTGGTACTGTTATGTACAGTACATATTGGATGTACGTCAGCACAGGTCTCAACTTCTTGACACTTCAGCCAACATTTTACTTAGGGGGCTTTTCCATCTGACTAGATATTGTACATACATTTAGATGTATTTTGTTTGAGGTTGAAATTTACTGGGAACTATCTAATACAGCGTCAAAGAATGTGAATTACGCTGCCTCATAACTGTAGTCTATACGACTCCCCTTAATTGAATTACAATTTCACTCTCACTGCCAACGTTTGAAGCTTGTGCACGTTAGCCACACATAGCTGACGCAGTTATCCTGATGACTACACAGCGAGTAATAGTTAAGGTTTGTCTATTGACATGAGCATATGCAACCGTGTCACCGTTTTCTATTGTTTAGACTTGCTTGTCCGAACTTTGTTTGACTCGTGGTTTGTAGCTGCCCCTCTTTGACTGCTGTACGCATGTTGGTGATGCAAGTTGACCAATCATTTGCAACTATTATTTTTACTCAGCCTGGAAGCCTATACATTTATACACAGCTATGAGATGATGAACGAGGACAAATTCGGAGCTGGCTATCAGGAGATGTCAAATAAGCAATTAACATATATTGAAACGGTGTTTTACAACAGTCGAGATATTTTTATTGCTTGAAAAAACAATGAAAAGAGCGGACGAGAAGCTACATACTATAAAGGTAACAAAAAAGAGTGACGTGCAGCAAAGTGCTGATGAATCATAAACATGGAATTAACACAACCCAATGCCTCCAAACCAATAACGCCAGTAAGACACGACCAGCAGATCACACCCCAACAAAATCGCCATGGGACACCGTTCATGGGACTAACCAAGAGCTTTTTGATGTGCCAGAGCGAAGATAGCTACTGAATAAAATGAACACTACAATGCCGCGAAGTACTATATAGTCTGCACACCGGTATCGAGACCTTGATTACAGCCCGAATGGATAAGTTTCATCGACAGCTATTGGATCGTGAGTCTGATCTCTCTCGAAGGCAGCCACAGCATTGGTCTCACGAAACCATACATAAGCGTCCATCTGCTTGGGTAGCACAGCTTCGGAGTAATGACTCCATCGTTCCATTAGCGGCCTATATATCACGCCAATGAAACGCTCGAGCCTTGCTTGCATGAGGGCTTCACGAAGTTCGTCATGTTGTCCCTCTCGCAAGTCGAGGAGGAATGTTGGTAGCCCGGTCCTGAACATAATATGCTCGTAGCTGTCTTTCAGTGACGGCTGGACCTTCATAACTTCCATAGGCCCGTCCCATTCCTGTGCTGCAGCGACAGTACCAGTGTGAGTGCCGCATCCAATTATGGCCACGTCATTTCCGTACTGTTCCCGACACAATTGCCCCACGTTGATCTCTTTGCGATGCATGCCCATACCAGTATACTGGGCATCTCCAATATGACTGTTGTGAGCCCACACAATGGCCTTTGAGCCACTGTTCTGTCTGAGAAGCCTCTCAAGAATCTCGAACATGTGCGTATCTCGAAGATTCCACGAAAGATCAGAGCCATGGTACATCGAGCGATAATACTCCTCTGCATCTCTGACAAGTCGTGCATTCATCTCTGCGTCAACGAAACCCTCACTGTCCTCTCGAGTATAGTCCAGTCGCTTGGAGAGTAGATCCAGTAGAATCCGCACTACTGACTCCTCGCAGGGAGCATGACCCCGCTTCAGCGCAGCTAAGCCATATCTTGCTGGATCCTCCAGCCATGGGGTCAAACAACCATACCGTTGCCGCGCAGCTTTGGCAGCTTCGGGGTCGGCTTTATCAAGAAAATCCAGAACTGCACGAATGGAGGACTTAAGACTGTACAAGTCCAGTCCATAGAACCCAACCTGCTCAGAAGGGGGAGACTGCATGTTATACTGTCGCAACCATTGGATAAAGTCCTTTACTTCTTGGTTCCTCCACATCCATCTCGGGAAGCGCTTGAACGACCTGAGAGGGTCGGCAGCTTTGCCGGCCGTGCCCTGGCGGACATACCGATCGACTGTTCGAGCATCGGGCCAGTCCGCCTCCACTGCGATGATCTTGAAGCCATACTTTTCGATCAGTCGTTTGGTTATGGCTGCACGCGCCCGGTAAAATTCAGAAGTGCCGTGGCTCGCGTCACCTAAGCCCGGTGCAATGGATTGTGCGAATTAGCCTTCGGCTACCTGCGTGATAAGAACTCGATATTTTGTTCTCACCTATCAGAACTATTCTAGCATTCCCGAAGCGGTCGAATTTGGCGGCGAACGAACTGTCGTCAATGGGCGGCAATTCCTCGGCAACCGATCGGATGAGTGCAGGGAGACCAACCATATTTTGAGATCGCAGCAGTCGCTTAGAAGATACAGTGTAGTGTAAGAGTCGTGTCGGTCTTCTAGTGGATACCGCTAATGCAGTGAGACTTGAATCGGAAATGGAAGTCGGCATGGTACAAGGATCGCACGAGGCCATGGCCAAATAGCTCAGCAAACAGCTCATCATCAAGGTGATAGTACTGATTTGGTCGCGCATTGCCTTGACTACGCGTCATGTTTACGTCACGTCCCCAGTAAGGAATATGGACGAACATGACGTTCGGTCGCGTCACGTTCCCATGCCACGCGTCACTCTCGGCTCATCCCCCTCGTGGGCAAGCGATTTACGCTACTAAAAACTTTAGACGATAAGGCATCAGATAGGTGGACAATAGATATATGCGCCCTGTCACGGAGCACGGTGCTTGACCCTAGACAGATGATCTATTGGCGACCAACTTCTTTATCACCCATATGCCAGAACTAAGCTGGACTATCCTCACCTCACTAATCCAGTCACCGTAATCGTATCACCCAAAACACTAAAGGGCGATTGGTCCCACATACGCTACATGCTTTTTTACTCTCAACGTTAATCTCGCATGCCAGTTGTAGAGGAATTTTGCAAAGTGCTCGAGGTCATATGACATAAAAAAAACCTAATTTGGCAAATGACTCAATGGAAACACGCCGCAAAATTATATCCCGATGCAAAAGTAAAGGGGTAATTGCCAGCGCAAGCGTCAAAATTCCCCGTCACGTGAGCCTTTTCTATGCTCCCACCGCGGAAAAAATTCTCGGTAAAACGGTTAAATATATTCAAGGCTCTGATTGGACCAAAATTTTTACCATCACGTGCCCCTTTGTGTTGATAAACGCGTACTTTTACTACCACTTACGCGACCTATGGCCCTCAATTATCCAATATGGAGTCCCTTTCTCCCTTTTCTTCTCAAGGGTCGACTATCGTCGTTGATCCCGGGCCACAAAAGTGCTGTAGCCGCTGCCTCATATTATTTTTTTTTTGGCGTTAGTTTTCCTAACCCGTAGTGCAGAGGTTGGGTTCAGGGTAGGGTTTGTGCGTTGAGATCTAGGCCACTGTATCCTTTTTGGCGGGATTGTAGTGTTGAGAATAATATTAATCAACCATAACTTTCAGTGTCAGGCAATAATCGGCCTTATTACGTAGTCATCATAATGTTGAGTTTGATGTAGTTAGGTCGACAACGATGAGCAGCAAGTTTTCGGGGACTTACGGTAATTTATTTTGTCGTCGGACAAGAAGAGGAAAAGACAAAACGTGTAGACAAAAAGTCCACACCTGCCCTAACCCATTACATGATAATAAAATCGCAAAATATACAATTATGCCGCATGTTGCAATAAATAAACCAATCACAATCCTCGTATGAATCAGTCCCTAACGTACGGTTACCCTGTGTTTTGCCGAGGACTTACTCTGTGTTGTTTTGGCTGTTTGCTCTCCCCTTTCAGGTCTTAACTACTGCGCAATTTGGTTTCCTTGTTTTTACACGGAGCTTTCGTCAATGCAACAAGGTCGAACGCAAAGCCAACCGTTAACTATTGCATGGCAGGGTAACCAGCACCCATCATTCAAGTCTTTTACTAGGTACAGGATCCGATTTTCTGAGGAGCAAATACAACATGGGAGAAGTAGGGCTATTTATAGACAACTGCCATCAACACAGAAGTGAAGATGAGTAAACACGAACGGCAAAGGGGAGCGGAGAAAAGCCGAGTAAGGTGTCTAGAATGCGGTAGAAGAAGGAGCGCCTCGGTAGGTCGCGCAATGATCTAGACCCTAACCCGCTGATCCGGTTACACAGCTTGCTAGTCGTTTAGTCACCTCTTTGTTTCGACACTTCAAAAAAGCTGAACCCTAATCCTAACATGCAATGTCAAGACCGATCGCGCGTCATAAATAGGGGAATGTTATGTCTGCCCGATGTCTGCACTTCTATTTCCCTTTCCGACAAGTACTTGCATTCATCTATCACTACTCCTTGAACATGGACGCAATATTTTCTGGAACGTCTACACGTAGCCGCCGATATTGGTCGCGTGCGCAGGGCATATCACCTGGGGACCCTCTATATTAGATAGTCCGCATGAGGCCACTATTTCAGCAACTGACATATCTCATACTATGTCAATGAACATGCCAATGGATAAGTCTCCGGTTGGGGATGACAGCACGGTGTCAGACTATGACATGGCGCTCAGCCTTTTGAAGAACAATCCACCAGAAAAGAGATTAGTTTTTCCACTGCCTTATTCTCAGTATTTGAATTTGGAGGATATCTGGTCCAATATAAAATCTGAACAAGGCATTTCGGAGGATTAGGGCTGTTGCCGATTTGCCGATATTGCCGAAATTGACGATACGATATCGGCATACCTAATGTCTGACGATTGCCGTTTGACGATATTTATCGTCGAGCCTCTGGTTTGCCGATATTATATCGGCAGAAACGTCACGATATCGGCAAATCGGCAGAATAACTATGCCTTCTTAGGATCGATCTACATAAT